>CAUYQU010050581.1:0-23098 GCA_963574635.1 Cheracebus regulus | reverse complement strand
AATGCAAAATGTATCAAACATATAAAATAATTTTAAAAAGGATGAGTTCATGTCCTTTGCAGGTACATGGATGAAGCTGGAAACCATCATTCTCAGCAAACTAACACAAAAACAGAAAACCAAACACCGCATGTTCTCACTTATAAGTGGCGGTTGAGCAATGAGAACACATGGACAGAACACATGGACACAGGCAGGGAAACATCACACATGGGAGCCTGCTGGGGATGGGGGGCAAAGGGAGGGAGAGCATTAGGAGAAATACCTAACGTCGATGACAGATTGACGGGTGCTGCAAACCACCATGGCATGTGTATACCTATGTAACAAACCTGCACGTTCTGCTCATGTATCATAGAACTTAAAGTATTAAAAAAAAATTTAAAAATTGACAAATCTACATGCTGTCAAATCCAAGAAGGATCAATAAGATCATTTACTAATTTTACATTCTTACTTTCTTCCTTCTTCAACGGTTTCCCTGTGCTTTGATGGATCAGGTCAGTAGTGGTGGGGCTGGGAATGACAGACTTGATGGGACGGATCTGCTGTTGCCCCCAGTGAGCCACTCCTCTGCTGACCTCCAGTGTTAACTGGATCATACGGTTAATGGCTTGTTGAATGTCATCCAAACTAGGAATCATTACCTGTGGAAAGAAGAAACAAATGTTAATACTGCCAGGGCATACAGTCCATCCCTCGATTTTCATCACCTCCATTTCCCACTGAGTGGGGCAAGCCTTGGCTGGCCCGATAGAAGGCTGATTTGAAGGGAGGAGTGATAGAGGAGGATGGGATGCAGATTTTCTCTATCCTGAAGTTTTCCTATTCTGTCAATTCCTGCAGGCCTCATTACACCACGAGCTAATGCAGAAGTAACTTTTTAATAACAGATAGAAATGACATTTCGATTTTGTTAAAAAGGTCAAACTAGTACTTGTCATCCTTTTCCCAATAAGGGTGGCAGAATGCAGTGGGAAATTACAGACTACTGTTAGAGATCCATGAAACAAAGTAACTGAAGAAGCTACACCACCAAGAGTCTGACCTCAGTTCTTGGAAATGTGCCAAATAAGCTAAACAGCTATCCTTCAGGAGGTCAGACCACGTAAAGGTGGTTTTAGGTGAGTCACAGGCCGTTTCTGCCTGGCCTTACTCTTTGACCCATCACAGAATGCAGCTCAGCCATCCCATGTGGCTTGGGGTTCCAGATGCCCATCAGCAGCTGGGGTAGTTGTAGAGATAAGTGCCATGGGAAGACACGGGTGATTCAGATGCTCAGAAAACAGGCTCTTTCTGTCTTTATCTTCTGCCATTCTTAGTGGTTTGGCTCAGTCATGTGTTTGGGGTAGGGATCTGGACACCTGTGATGATTTTATTTAGCTAATTTAATGTCTGAAGTAAGACAAAGCAAGGCAATTTGTAGGGCACTTGCTAACTGATGGCAGAACAGATGCCTAACTCAACTCTTATACTACCCCTTGAATACACTATGAGCTAATACAAAGTAACCTTTTTTTTTTTTTTCTGAGACAGTGTCTCACTCTGTCACCCAGGCTGGAGTGCGGTGGCATGATCTCGGCTCACTGCAACCTCCAACTCCTGGGTTCAGTCAGTTCTCCTGCCTCAGCCTCCTGAGTAGCTGGGATTATAGCGCCCAATACCAAGCCCAGCTAATTTTTGTATTTTTAGTAGAGACAGGGTATTACCATGTTGGCCAGGCAGGTGTCAAACTCTGGACTTCAGGTGATCTGCCTGCCTCAGCCTCCCAAAGTGCTGGGATTACAGGAGTGAGCCACACACCAGCCCAGAAGTAACTTTAATAACAGATAGTAATGACATTTCCATTGTGTTAAACAGTGAGGGAAAGTAAAAAAATACATAGGACCAAAACGTTACTCTAAATGAAAGCTCGGTTCTAATACCATACTTCTTAAGTACCTTACCAAAATATCAGTGTATTTAATAATACCTACCACATTAGGAATTGCAAGATGTACTTCACTTTTTATAAAGGAAATAGTATCTTCTGACCGCTTTCGTCCATAATGGCTGCAATGAGATGGACATTTAGCTGATGAACCTTAACTTAAAATTTCACTAATAGTTTATTATGCTACAAAATTCAGTCTTAACAATAAAGACCATTTTTAAAAGGCCAAATTACACAAAGAGAATATTACTTCTAATAGAACCCTAAATTGCAGAGAACTAAGAAAATGCAATGACCTAATAGTCTTCGAAGTAAAATACTAATCTCATGTACATTGTCTGCTATTTTAATGTTGTGCTTTCTCAGTAATAACCTTTAATGATGTTTACTAAAGGCATTCTTTGTTCGCAGCCCTCCAACAGATACAGGATAAGATTACCAACAAAAAGAGAATCATATACCTTTATATGCTTTTTTATCTATATTTTTACAAGATTAAACAGGAAGTTTCTGGTCCGTACCTTCCAAAAACTGCTTTGTTAAACAATATCACTCATGCACAGACAGCAGCACAGACGCCTGAGTCCAGTTATGAAGGACACACGCAGGGCTGCAAATTAGTCTGGCTAGCATAGCTCCCTCTGTCTTAACCTCTACCCCATCCCAGAGAAAGTTACAATAAATGCAAACTCTACATTCTCTTTTTCTCTGGGAGTTCAAGAAACACTGTCATTACTGAAAACCTACATCTCCATTTCTAAATACAAGCAGATAGGGGCAGGAGGGGATCACAAGAAACATAGAGACCACAGGTCAAGCGAAGACCCAACATTTAGCACTTAGGGCCAGTGGTTCCCAGATAAGCATATTATTGGAAAGGACTCTGAACAAAAAGCAAGCAAGCAGACAGAACCCCTCAGTTCATAGTTTCCCAGTGAAATTCAAGATGTCACAATAAAATTGGTGTACGCATTGATTCAAAGTGTGTAATTTGAGAATAAGAGTTTTCATAAAGTATAAAGGAACAGCTGAATAATAGAGGCAGTGAAGAGCACACTAGATCTTTTGGTACTTTACACAGCACGTTAGAGAATCACCTTAAGGTATTCTCCAAAATTTCAGATGCAAAATACAAAGAGAAGGTAAGAATAAATAACATTTATTGAATGCTTAATGTGTGCCAGGCAGTTTCCATAATTACCAGTTTATGTTCACAACAATTCTGTAAGGCAGATCCTATGATTGCTGTTATTTCCACATTGTAGATAAGAAAACCAAGGTAGGGAGAGGTTAAGTAATTTCCAGAGGGTCACTCCACTCAGAGATGCTTACTACCTAGATACAGCATGTGAATACTGTGTAGATATGGGAAATTAAAGCAAAGCACTCCTTTCACCTTAAGAATAGGCTTGTTTTTTCATCTTGAAAAGATTCTCTGTGTGCCTGACAGTATTAATGGGGGAAGAAAATCAGCTACATCTAAATATACAATTTGTGAATTTCAAGAATAAAAGAGAAATCCTGTAAGCATCAAAACAAATACAAGTTGTTAGTTGGAAAAGAAAATCAGATTAGCAGAGAACTTTCCTCTAAAAATGGAAACCAAAGAAACCAATGGAGCAGCCTCTGTAGAGTATGAGGGAAAGGGATTATGATCCCAGAAGACAAAACTAGCATTCGTGTATGGGGATAAGAGAAAGACATTTTAGACAAGTAAGGATTTTGAGTATTATCCTCATGTATGGCTCCTCGAAAAATGCTGAATTTCCACGGAACTTGTAAATCAACATGACATAGTGAGTTCATACTTCAAAAAAGCTTCTTTTTGTCAAACCCATCACAATCACAGATGGGAGATAAAGGATGTGAAAATGCTCAAATACAAGGTAAGCATCTCCATGAAGTAGAAATGTAGAGAGACACAAGGACAGCCTGGCCAGGGTTCTGGGCTAGAAAGAGGCAGCGACCATGGGGAGGTTGGCTCTGATGGAATACAGAGGAAGAACAAGCAGGATGGGGGCTCGGCCAGCCTCACTACTTGAGGCCAAAAACTAAGATGATGCTCTCCCACCTGTCTTGCAGATGATACTGCAAGACAAGTGCTGTCAACCTACTACCTGCAGCTGTGGCTTTTCCAGAAGATGTGGACCTGGGGCAAAAGAAGCACATCCACAGTTTCCCTGATAAGCACCTAAGTCAGGCCACCCATATGCTCCCTGGCCAAACCTGCCATACCCCCAAGATGTCTCCAGGGGCCAGTAACTGTGAAGAAATAAGACCTGGTTCTGTACTCAGGATTCCAAGTGTTATTTGGAGGCAAAAGTGAAACTCCTAGATAGGGAGGGAGAGAAGGAAAAAGAAACACAAAAGCAAAGCTCTCACTCAAAGAGAGCCTGCACATTAAATCCAAGTATGTGTGTGTATGTCTAAGGGTAAGAAAGAGAGCTAACAAAACCCAAAATTGAAACAGAAACTCACTCCAGATAAAAATGAATGTCCAGATAACAAGCTCTAAAGTAAGGATATTGAAAATGTTCAAAGAGATGTATGAAGACTATCTTCCAAAAAAATTTTTAAAATGCTAAGCTAAAAGGGTAGAAATAATACCATATCTGAAGGATAAGGATAAGGTATTTTTTCTTGAAATACTTAAGATGTCACAGATGATAAAATCTTTACAATAGATACAGAGATACCTGCCCATAATGTAGTTCAGAAAGGCAAGAAGATAACCTAGATGACAGAATCATTAGGAGACAAGGAGAAGAGACTGAGAAGCCCCAACATATGAAATGACCACACGTCCAGTGTGCCCAGGACAGTTCCAGATTCACCGTGTCCTGGCACCTCATCTGAACAGTGCCCCTTCACTCACAGAAGTGTCATAGTTGGAACAATAAATAGAATGACCACAGGTCACTCTATTCAACATTCCATTAATAGGAGTTCCAGAAGAAGACAATGAAAGAATATCCTAGAAGCAGTAACTAAAGGGGAAGTTGCTTAGGTTTTTTCCAGCATTAAGGAAAGCTATAAACCCTCAAATAGAAAGTGTGCTCTGAAAACAAAGCAGGGTTAAATAAAGACAAATCCACCTGGGGTCAGAAAACTGCAGAAACATTAAGGATTAAAAGCGAATATTCAGTTAGACTCATGCAGACTTCTCATCAACAGCAACATAAGTCAGAAAAAAATGAATACTTACCAAATGCTAAAAGACAAAGAAAAATTTTATATCCAGCCAAAATGTTAGAAAGTATGAGGGCAAAACATTTTCAGACTTACAAAGAAGGATAAGGGCATATACTTCTCACAAATCCTCACTGAAGAACCAATGGGATACAAAAAAGTACATGAGAACCTGGAGATTTTAATAAAATATGCCAGTAAATAAATTATTTAAATGTATTATTTTTGAGTGTTCACACAAAGGTAAAACTAAAACATCAAACAGCAATAAGGTACATATGGTTCAGTGAGTAAAACCGGCCAAGGCCCTTGTAGTCAGAAACAAGACTAGAAAACCGCAAAACTAAGGACAGCACTTTTTTTTGTTTTGTTTTGTTTTGTTTTGTTTTTTGAGGCAAAGTCTCATTCTGTCGTCCAGGCTAGAGTACTGTGGCGCAATCTTAGCTCACTGCGACCTTTGCCTCCCAAGTTCAAGCAGTTCTCCTGCCTCAGCCTCCCTAGTAGCTGGGACTACAAGTGTACACCCCCACATCTGGCTAATTTTTGATGTTTCACCATGTTGGCCAGGCTGGTCCTGACCTCAGTGATTTGCCTGCCTTGGCCACCCAAAGTTCTGGGATTACAGGCTTGAGCCACTGCGCCTGGTCAGTACTTTTTTTTAGTTGGAGCAAAACATATGCATTCTAAAGTTAAGGGTAATCACTTAAAGAACTGAAGTACAGAAAAGAGAATAAATGGTGAAAATTATCTACCCCAAAGACAACAGTCATAGTAAAATGAATAGATACTAAGATAGATACACAGAAAAGGGATACTGAGAAGAGAACACAAACTAAAATGTCATAAATTAAGTGCAACTATATCAAAAATCACAATAAATGCAAACAAATTAAACTCACTAAGACAGAGATAATAAAATTGAAGGAAAATTATCATCTATACAATGTTTTTAAAAGGTAAAACTAAAAAATATAGAAAAAGGTTTAAGAGACCGAAACAACTATACAAAAACAGTTGGGAAAGTAAATTAATGACAAACTAAAGAGAATTGTGAGGAATCAGGATTAATGTAGATAAAGGGATTCATCAAATAAAAATAAAAGGAATAGTCCTCTTAAGCAGATTTAACTATTGTGATCTTGTATGCACCTAACAACACAGTCATAAAATACATAAAACGAGAACTGACCAAAACAAGGAAAATTTAACAAATCCACAATCACACTGGGAGAGTTGAACAGAAGAAAATCAGCAATGAATAGCCAAGGAATAAATTTTTAAAAGACATGCAGAACCTTTACACAGAGAATTATATAATATCACAGATATTAAAGAAGACTTATTATCAATGCAGAGATGATACATAATTCTGGATAGAAGATTCAATATTTGTAAGGATGCTAATTCACCCCAAATTGATCTATAGATTCAATGAAGCTTAAATAACTTCCCCACCCGACCTCACAACTAAGTTGATTTTTCAACAACTTTTGCTTGATCAACTAATTAACCATATTTAAAAAATATATTAATTTGCTACCTCACACTAAGCATAAAAATCAATACCATGTAAATTAAGTCCCTAAATATAAAGGTCAAAGCTACAAAACTTTTGGAAGACATTATGAAGTAGGGAAGAGTTGGTTTCTGTAAAAAGACCACAAATCACTAAGATTGATAAACTTTAATATTTTTAAAACTCAGCAATGGAAAATGAAAAGATAAGGCAAAACTGATAAAAGACATTTGTTATCATCAATAATGGTGAATAAATGTATATATTAAGAATACTTATTAATTAATCCAATTCAATAGAAAAACAGGCCAAAAAAGGAACACAAATTTTAAAGAAGAGAAACAACAAATGACCCATAAACACAAGAAACTATATGTATTGTCATCAGTAACCAAGAAAATGTAAACTAATCCTGAAGAGATGCCATTTCACACCCTCTATGTTGGCAATAATATTTCAATCTAATAATACTGTCTGCAGGGATGAGGAGCCGTGGGCTCTCTCACTAGGCACTGCCTGGTAAAATGAGGCATGCAGATACCCTAGGACCCAGCAAACTCACTCTTAGCAGGTGCAGCAGGAGACAGGTACAAGATGCTCACAGAGGCTATATTCATGATAGCACAAACTGAAGCAACCCAAATCACCATCACCAGTAGAATGGATAAACAGACTGTGTATACTCCAACTACACAGAAGTGTAAAAAACTATACCCCATGGATGAATCTCAAAAACATTATACTGAGCACAGTTCAAATACAAGCAAACTTAACTGATACATGGGTTGAGGATACAAAAACGTAGTAAACTGAGGAAAACCAAGACAATGATAAACAAGTTCAGGATAGTGGTTACCTTTGAGTGAGAAGGGAGAGGACCCATAAAGGGACGAGTAGCCTTTTTTTTTTATCTCAGGCAGGGTGTTGGGAACATGGGTGTTCATTTGACCACAGTTCTTGCAGTATTATGCAAATATTTTCATATAGTTTTTAATGAATGCTATATTTTAAATTTTATAGATTTTTTTAATTAATAATTTTTTAAGCAGTGCTGTTCACATTTTAGTATCAGTATGATTACCAGACATAATTATCATATTTTCAACTTGCCTTGCAACAAATATTCTTCTTTTCATCGTGTCCAGAGATAACCGTGTAGCTTTTTGAAGACTGTCTAGTAATTGATGAGAGAAAAAAGCAAAGACCTCTTTACACTCCTGTAATAAGAAATCCGATTAAATTTGGTATCTCTCCTCCAAAAAAACCTTGAGCATCCCCAAAACAATGATACAATATTGGAAGTGACATGTGAAAGGCAAAAAATAATAAACTATACAATTTCAATAATATTGTAGAAATAAATTCAATCCTAAATTACTTGTCTGGTGTTTTTAGACAAATAAGAATATATGAAAAATATGTTTGCATAAACACCCTAACAAACCAGAGGGACTTACTCAAAAGCCAAAATTCACAAACAATATGTTCAGAGTAATCTCGGTTTGCTCAATACTCAATTTTCACCTAACAAAATTGAAGCACTTTAAATTTCTCAATGATTAAGGGTGTGGGCACAAGAAGATAACTGGTCTCCATTCTCAAGAAGCTCAGCTTAGTGGATAAATGTATTTTAAAATGTACAATACCCAAATACATAAGATAAAAATTCCACCCTCTGGGACCATAGTTTGACCCTCTCTTCACACCTTTCCTTCCCTTGGTAGAAGTAACCAAGTTTACTGATCAAAGCACAGGACAGGTTTTGAGCCTGGTAGGCAAAGATGTGGGCCCATGTCTTGCTTATACAGTGAGTCACACATCGGGGCACGGCTCTGACCATACTGCTCATCACTGCTCTAGAACCCAACCCCTCTGAAACTGGGTTGGTGAGGCAGGTTGATTTGGATCATAAGAGAGAGCAATAAGGCATGAACAAAGAGGAATATCAAGTTTTTCCGTGTGGCAATGAGGTACAGTCAGGGCTGGTGAATTATCAAGCTAAAGGTGTGACATAATCAGATTTTTATGTCAGACCTTTCTGGCACCAATGTGGGAGATGAATTTGAGAAGCAGAGGCTATTTAGGAGGTGACCACTAATGCAGCTCCAGTGATCTCTCAACTGGAGAAGTTCTGTATGTACTCTGTCATGCTCTAAGGACTTCAGCCAGTGTTAAAAGGGAATGCAACCGGAAGACAAGGACTTCTGAGAAGGGAGTACTCCAGCTGACACCCACTGGTTGCTAACAGCTGCCTGGTGCATGCTACTGAGAAGAAGTTTAAACTCTGCAGAAATCTAGATGCTGCAGAAAAATGTTTCCCAATTATCTGGCAATATCATCCTTGAGCAAGAAGGTGAAAGTAGAATAAATGTGTGCCATTTATTTATAAAACGGTATCAGAGTGTGTAAAAGTGGGTAAAATAGAGAAAGAATGAAAAGAAGGTGGGTATGAAAGATTAAAAGAAAACTACCCGAGGAAGAGAAAGCAGGAATGGGTGTAAATGTGGAGTGACATACAGAGTTCATGCACGACCAGAGGCATGACCAGAAGGGTAAGGCCTAAGAAGGAAAAAGAAACCCCAAGTCCCCTTCTGAACCTTCATTCTCAACACATTTCAATACAATGTGAAAATCTACCTATCTAGGGCTTCTCCTGGGGGGAGTCCAGAGTGGTCATCCCCAGTGTTAGTTTAAAATGCAAATCCCTGGGCCCCAAGTGAACCACAATCTGGACTTGCAGTACAGATAGCCATTAAACACAGTAACTGAGAACAGAGTTCTCCATTCTGAGTCAAACTGATTGCTGCTGCAATCCCTGAAGTCACATTTACTATACGAGAAAACATGGTCAATCACGATAAGGACAGCTAACTATATAAACTGTAACTGACAGAATCACATCAAAAGCTATGATATTGGGGAAAACTTAAAGGATTGCCTGATCGTACAGCATAAAATTGAAAAATATACTTTCTGGATTTTGTTATAAATTAGATATAGATTGGTTGCAGAACTGCCTGGAAGAAGCACCATATGAGGTTATCTATAATCCTATAAATCATCATTCTGTGAATTGCAAGAAGTTGTTCCACAATAAATACCTTTTTAAATTCGTCTTCTTTATCATTAGTATCAACCTCATTCACAGTATTAGCTTCATAGTCAGTGCTTTCGCCCTCTTCTGTTTCACTCCCAAAAACAACGTGTTTCCGCTGTTCTACAGACAAAAGACAAAACAAAAATATAACATTTGACTTTTTAGCATTATGTGTATTCTCCATGGCCAAATCCTCTTAGGAAGCTCCTTTTTAAAAAGCTCTTACTTTAAAAATTGTATTATGAAAAATGGGTTTTTGCATTTGTTCCTGTGGGAGTCATCCTTGATTTCAATTTAAATTATCCACTTCAATAGAATTGTCATTGTACTAAGAAATAACTGTAAATATACAATCTAGATTTTAGAAAAGTTTTAAGAAAGTTTTATATATTATCCTTTTAAATTATCTGTTTACCTTTTGAGTTCTCTAACTTGAATGAAATAATATTTTTGTGTTTTCTGACACTTGTAATGAAAACTAATTAAACTAAGTGGAAAAACTCTAAGAGAAAAGATGTGATGAGCATACTCATTCTAGGCTCAGGCTTTCTCATCCTAGCACTACTGACATCTTGGGTGGGACAATTCTTTGTTGCTGGGGGCTGTCCTGTAGAATGTTTAACAGCATCCCTGGCCTGTATCCACCAGAAGTCAGTAGCAAACCCCCTCCCCATACTGTGTGACAATCAAAAATATATCCAGACCTTGCCAGATATTCCTTTAGGGGAAAAATCCCTTCCAGCCCCATTGAGAACCACTGTTCCAGGCACAGATTTCTCTCTTTCTCTCTCTCCCTCTCTCTCTCTCTCTCTCTCTCTTTCTGTCTCTCTGTCTCCCTCTCCCCCACCTCGCTCTTCCTCTCTCTCTCTCTCTCCTTGCTATGCCACTTTCATGGGATCTCTGCTAGAATGTTCTCTTACTCCAAAAAGTCAACTTCACACAGATTCCCTACTTCAAGTATGTTGGTAATTAGCTAATTAACTTCCTCCCTGTTAGGCAGAGCCATCTCTCAGGTCTCCTTCAAGAGTCTAGGTGGCACACTCTGTGTCAGTGACTCCCTCCTGGTGCATTCAGTGGCTTGCCTTGCTTGAAGCCAGCCTCACACTACTTCCCTGACCAGCAGTTTGGGAGAAGAACAGGTATGTAGCAAACAGGAATTGTGATTGACAGGCACATCCCCTTAAAATACTAACAAGTAAAACCTCCAACTACAAAGTTTTACCTAATAAGTTCTTATTTAGAGCTTGAAAACAAAACTTTAAAATGACATACGTCTTTCTCTTCCAATTTATCTAAAGATTTGAGATCTCTAGGACAGGACAAGCTGAGCAAACTAAAAGTCCCATGTTCTTAAACCATAATCTAGGAAGCAAAACACTCCCATACTAGGGAATCTTTTCCTAAAATTCCCTGCCCCTGATAAAGAGGATTCAAAATCAATAGCTTCTCTCTCGGGCTTATTAATAAAACTGAAACTATTAGAACCTATTGAGAGAACAGGAAATTCAATAGGGTAAAAATTATTTCATCCACTTGAAATAATCCAGGCACCTTGTCATACAAATTTGCCTGAACAGATGTGATGAAGTAAGGAAGTTTCTCTTGGTCCCAGTGAAGCAAACTGAATGAAGGTTATGAGGGTGTGGGCAGAATAAAAAGTTAAGAGTTATGACACAGAGCCTTTTAGGCCATTCTTTAAATCACGGGAGGAGGAATGGATGGTGGAGAATACATGCTTCAGGATAATGTTTTCTTCCTTGGGAGTGCACTCTTCAACTAGGCACCCTTTATCTGTACCCAAATCCCAAAGACAGTTCTAAGTAGGAATATATAGCTTACTCTACACAAAGAAAAATCTAGGAAAAGAAAAAAAGTCTTAAAACGTGGTCTCACTCAAATTAAGTTTTCCAGATTCAAGAAAATTATAGAATTAACCTTTTCCTGGTTCACTTTTCCCCCCCAAAAAAGTAAAATAAATCAAATAATCAAAGTGACTTGATTAGAATGCTGCACCAGAAAAAAAAAAAGAGCATAGCTGGCCTGAGACTGCTATCCATAGAAAGGCCAGCTTGCAAGGATGGTCCTGGGTTGGGAACTTGAATTTGAGAGGGGTTCCCACCATTCCCTAACAAAGAGAACTCTCTGGGCTTAAACTGTTTGTACAATGTGATTTATGCTGACCTTCTTCTTAACTTCTGGGGAAGGGAAGGTCTGGAATTCAGTAACTGATAAGCAGAAGGTGCTTACATAAGAACATATCTGTAGATCTTGTAATTCGAACATAATAACAAGAAAAGTTACCTGTTGCCTGTTTTGCTGCTTTCCCAGTGTATTTCACTTCATAAATTTGCTCAAATATTGATATAAGTTCTCTGACAGCTTCTTCCACATGCTTGCTTTTGTGGTTTAGAATGTCAGCCCATTCTTTTGTGTATGTCTGTTAAATAAAGAAATGACTATTATTTTCCAGATACTTAAAAGTAACACTGTGAAAATTAATCCTATTATTTTAATTTATAAAATTATAATTAACTTTACTTGAAAACAAAGCTAGAGATAGTTGAAAATGGCATAATGTTTCAGATCCAAAATTGTCAATGGCTAAAAGCACAGCTGCTAAGGCCTAAAGAACAGCAAAAAGATGAAAAAGTCCATCTTTGACCTACTATACCTGACTCAATCACACATAGATATCTACCTTCACATTCATATAGGTGAAAAGAAAGAAGCCTGAAGGAGTACAGAGAAGATGATGTCAGAAATTAAAAATGAGATGTGATTTTAAAAGAAGACATCCAGCGTACTGGTTTGGAGGGTTAAATGAGATAAAGCTTTTAACTGAGTATGGTGTTGCATGACAGGCATCAATTTAAGGGCTTTACACGTATTAACTCATGTAATTAAACACTGATCTTGGGATGAGTAATATTATGGTCCCCATTTCACAGCAGAGAAAACTGAGGCCCAGAAAGAATAAGAAGTTTTCCCAGATCACACAGTAGTTGGAAAGAACTGTATTTGAAAAGTTTTGTCTGATTCAAAACACCTGTGCTTTGTCTTTCTGAATTCTTCTAATAGTCAACAAATATTTTTAGAAAGAAGTTGAGAACTAGCCAAATTCAGAAAAGAAAACTGGTTTATAAAGTTCAATAAGTCTTTTGACATGCCCACAAAATACACTCCTTTTAGGAAAAGGAAAAGTAGTTGGATGCAGTGGCTTGTGCCTGTAATCCTAGCTACTTGAGAGGCTGAAGCAAGAGGATCACTCATGCCCAGGAGTTCAAGGCTGCAGTGAGCCATGATCATACCACTGCACTCCAGCCTGGGTGACAGCCCAAGACCTCATCTCTAAAAAAAAAGTAAAAGTAAATCGGGGCCAGGTGCAGTGGCTGATACATGTAAACATAGCACTTTGGGAGGCTGAAGAGGGAGGATTGCTTGAGCCCAGGAATTTGAGACCAGCCTGGGCAACATAGCAAGACCCCATCTGTACAATAATTTTTTTAGAAATTAGCCAGGCATGGTGGTGTGTGCCTGTAGTCCCACCTACTCAGGAGGTTGAGGCAAGAGGATTGCTTGAGCCCAGGAGATAGCAGTGAGCCATGTTCGCACCACTGCATTCTGGCCTGGGCAACAGAGCAAGACGCTGTCTCAAAAAAAAATGTCAATATGAGCAGCCACTTTGGGCCTTCAAGAATACATATGCAGAGGATCCTAAGTCTGTTGATGCAAACTCCTCTCCAGAAAACCTTTGGAAAGTTCCATATTCCCATGTCCTGCCCCTATGTATTCCTTTCTTGACCATCTAATATGTATCTGAATGCACTCTCATCATTTTTCAGTCCCAAGGAGCATAGTGTTCCTCCTATCCAAAGACATGCTCTGATCCCCTCCATGCCCACCAACTCTCCTGACCTTGCTCCATCATTCATTCACTTTGTCCTTTTTAATTTATCCAGTGCAGTGCTAAACATTGGAATGGTAATGGAGGCTGGAAGCCACTTCAGTCTAACAGGGAAAATGAGTGTTAAACAAGTAGACAATTCCAGTTGATTATGGCAGATTGGACATATGTGTTTATATATCCCAGCTTTGAAATCCCCTCAGGAACCAGACACTCTAGTTAAAAACTTGGCAGATTGAACACACATGTTTATCTTAGCATCCCCATAATATATCCAAAAACCTCGAAAAAATAACATATAGTAATCTTTTGAAAAGAATATACCCACAAGAACAAATGGGATAGTGTCATGTAAGTTCTTCCATATGTCTCCAATACCATATAATCGTAAGCTTAATGGGATTCAACAGTTGGTGCAGGGACAACTGAAATATCCACTTGCAAAAGAATGAAATGGGACCTTCTCCTTACACCATACAAACAGATTAACTCAAAACGGAGCATAGACCTAAAATTTCAGAACTAAAACTAAAAAAACTTAGAGGAAAATATAGGCATAAATCTTCATGACCTTGGATTAGGCAAAGGTATCTTAGAGATGACACTAAAAGCAGAACAAAAAAAGAAAAATTTGATAAACTGGACTTCATCAAAATTAAACACTTGTGTGTCAAAGAATACTATAAAGAAATTGAAAAGACAACCCAAGGAGTGGAAGAAAGAAATGTAAATCATATATCTGATAAGGAGCTAGTATCTATAAAAACATTATTACTACTCAAAAATAAGACAAATATCCAATTTAAAAATCAGCAAAGGATCTGAATACATGCTTCTGAAGGAAAGCATATAAAAGATTAATAAGCACATGAGATTGGGCACAGTGGCTCATGCTTGTAATCCTAGCACTTTGGGAGGCCTAGACTGGTGGATGATTTGAGGTCAGGGGTTTGAGACTAGCCTGGCCAACATGGCAAAACCTCATCTCTACTAAAAATACGAACATTAGCCAGGTATGGTGGCACACGCCTGTAATTCCAGCTACTTGGAAGGTTGGCCCCAAGTTGATTTTGTTGACAGAATTTTTAATATCCCTTAATTATTTAACAGTGTTTTCTTATCATAACTTGGATCAAAACATTTCCCTGATTTTCTATTCCATTGGTACATCTCTCAAGACACAAGTATCAGTTGACTCCAGTGAGGAAAACGGAAGACATACCAGCTATTATAACAAATAGAATTAGAGAATTTAATATGGAGAATGGGTTAAACACAGTTAAAGGACTCAAAATGCTGACAGGGACACTGATGGCACACAGAGACATAATAGTAACAGCAGGAAACAGCAAGTATCCTTAGGACTTGGGAGGAGGTTGGAGTTATTAAAACCTGGAGCAGAGAAGTGAGGGGGCTGCCCAGCTGGCAGTGCTACCTCAGGAGCTCAGAGAGGGACCTCATGATGCTGGCACCATGAAGGGCCCATGGAGCTAATTCTGGAAGGCTGGGAAAGTCAGCCTTGGGGCTAAGTGCTGTTGCCAGAGTGAAGAGCTGTTGTAGGTGCGGTAGTCAGGAACAGGAGGCAAATCAGGAAAGAGCAAGTGCCTTCTCTCTCCTCCAGCATCCTTCTAGACACCCACTGGCAGCCTAAAAGGGAGCCAGCTGGCCCAGGAGAAAAGTACTATCAGCCCTAGGATCACAGGACAGAAGGAACAATTGGAAATTAATGGAAGAAAGCTTTTTAATTATTCACGTAATCTGTCCTAAACCACCCTTGGATGCTCCAAGACAAGGGACACTGCCCTGACTGCAAATAGCCCTGGTTCCCAAATATTATCTTCAGATAAGAAAAATCAACTTTGTCTCAAAAAATTAGTGTTATGTGTGTTGTGTTTCCAAAACTGATTGCTGTCCCGAGGGCGATCGACTTGCCCTGTCATGACAAATCATACTCTGCCTTCACTATCATGGCCACCTGATGGTAGGTTTGTGAGAAGACAGCCCAACTGTTACTAGCTCTTGGATCACTCCAGGGCAAGTGACTGGGCATACTGCTTGGCAAGCGTGCTCTTCAGAATTCTGCCTCCTGCATCTTGACTCACACTAATGAGACTTAGCACTACCACTAGAGAATCATTGTATAATTGGTAGAGTTTTAGTTTGAGATGATGAAAAAGTTTTGGAAATAGATCATTGTAATGGTTATACAACATTGTGAATGTAACTAATGCCACTAAACTGTACAGTTAAAATGATATATTTTATGTTAGTATATTTTGTCACAGTAAAAAAGTTTCCAGTCAAAACAAAGAGTGGGGAGTGGGAAATTATTTTTAAAACTTAAAGAGACATATCAATCAAATGTAATGCATGAAATTGTCTGGCTCCTAGTTCAGAGACAAACTCTAAAAACACAATTTCTATTAAAGATAAATAAGTTCATAATCTATAACTCAGCAATTTCCCTTTGGGGTATATACCTACCAAATTAGTGCTTAAGTTCACACAAAAAATTTACAAGAGTGCTTAGTATATAACCAAAAGCTGTAAACAATCTAAATGCCCTCAATGGTAGAATGCATAAATAAATTGTACTAAATCCATATTATGGAATACTATACAGCAATGAGAAGTTGAAATGAAAGAATGAATATGTCACAACCACAAAGATGAATCTCATAAATATAACATTGAGCAAAAGAAGCCAGAAATAGAGAATATGTGCTGCACCATTCCATTTATATGAAGTTCAAAAACAGGCAAAACCAATATACATTGATGGAAGTCAAGTGGTGATGGCTTTTAGGGGTGAGAAGGAGGTGTTATTGGCTGGAATAAAACACAAAGGAATCATTTGGGTTACAGAAAGTGTTCCATATCTTGATCATGGAGATGGTTACAAGGGTGTATCATATGTAAACATTCATTGAATGGTGCACTTAAGATTTGTGCACGTTTCTGCGTATATGTTATATGTTAATTTTTTAAGTATAGAAACTAAAATAAAAAGCAAGCTGAAACCATAGCTTCTATGGAGCTTTGTTGTTTGTTTTTTCATAACCAAAAAAAAAAGCAAAAACAAATAAGGCCTTGGATCTCTCACAAGGGTGAGAGGCTGGAACTGAGACCTACCCCATTCTCATCCTTGCTTAATATCAGGCGAATCAAGGGCTATTCCCTCAGAAAAAGAGTGGACTAGAAAGGGAAGTCAGCTACCTTGGTTGAGGCATGGGCTGGGGGAGTAAATTCTCCCCTGAGAATTTACAACTAGCTAACCCTTACATAGTTTTGGGGCTTGAGTTTATACAATCTATGAAGTTTTGGAATTTCTATCCTCTGAGAAACTAACATAAAGTTGTCCCAAGTTGGTAAAACTCCTAGGCACCACATAGGAATAAATAAAAAGAAACAGGTTCTCAACCAAGGCTGTCCAGCATTCCCACAAATAGATGTGTGTGCATTAGCTCACAATCCAAAAATGTAAAAAACACAAAGAAACCACTCTGGGCAAGGGTTGGTAGAAACAGCACAGAGCAGAATTAGACTCCCCTATTTTTTTCAGATAATGAAGTTATGTTGTAAAATATAAAATATTTTTAATGTCTAAAGAAAATTAGAATAAAGATGAGAAAAAGATTACATAAAAATATCAGACATATTTGAAAAAGAATACAAAATAACTTCTAGAAAGAGATAAGTAAATAGAGTAAATTTTAAAAAGAGGGCAAGGAGTAGAGGTATATCCAAAAATACTGAGAGTTAAAATTAATGTAAATAGGTCAAAATTAAAAGTTTTTTAAAAACAGACTTTCAGAATAGATTTAAAATAAAACACAGTTAAATATTCTTTACAAGAACAAAACCTAAAATAGGAGAACCCAAAAAGGATGAAAGTAATAAAATGGAAAAAGACACATCTGAAAAATAGAAAGCTGATATAATTACATCAATATCAAACAAAATAAAATTTCAGGATTAAAAGCTTAATCAATAATGATGGAGGAATAACGAATCAGGAAGATATAATCATCTTAAACTTGAACACACTAAGAACAGAATATTAAAATGGGTCATCTGTTGGGCAAGGTGGCTCATACTTACAATCCCAGCACTTTGGGAGGATGAGGTAGGAGAACGGCATAAGCCCGGTGAGCCATGATCTTGCCACTGAACTCCAGGCTGGGTGACAGACTCCATCTTAAAAAACTAATTAATTTAATTTAATGGGTTGTTTAGTGTTGTCTCAGTTACAGCCAAAACCCCAAAACTGAGAACAAATAATTTTAAGGCTGGGCATGGTGGCTCACACCTGTAATCCCAGCACTTTGGGAGGCCAAAGTGGGTGGATTGCTTGAGCTCAGAAGTTCAAGACCAGCCTGGGCAACATGGTGAAACCCTGTCTTCCCCCAGCCTCCAAAATTTTTTTAATCAGCAAGGTGTGGTAGTATGCACCTATAGTCTCAGCTACTTGAAAGGCTGAAATGGGAGGATCACTTGAGCCCAGCATGTCAAGGCTGCAGTGAGCGATGGTCACACCACTGTAAAACAGCCTGGGGACAGAGCAAGACCCTGTCTCAGAAAAAGAAGAAAGAAAAAGTTCAGTTCAAGACGTAAATTTAGTGCTCTTGAGAGAGGTTGCATTATGTGCTGGGCCTTGAAAATGATTAGACAGGGTTCCTGTCTTTGTGCCTTTGAATCACTGGAGGATAAATAGGTATCCAAATAGTTACAATATAACACAATGCTGTTAGCTTTTATCCTGCAGGGACGAGGTGCCACTGCCAACAGGGATTTAAGCTGGGGCGTTTCACAATCAGATTTGATGGCAATGGGGATGGATGTGTTGGGGCAAACATGGAAGCAGACAGACCAGTTAGATCACCACATGAATTGCTCAAGTCAAAATGCTCAGTAAGGGCCTGATCTAGAAAGGGAAAAAACAGGCTGAAATTCAAGCAAAATCTGAGTAAGAAAACAATCCTAGGCCAGGTGCAGTGGCTCATGCCTATAATCCCAGCACTTTGGGAGGCCAAGGCGTTGGATCACCTGAGGTCAGGAGTTAGAGACCAGCCTGGCCAACATGGCAAAACCCTGTCTCTACGAAAAATGCAAAAATTAGCCGGGTGTGGTGGTGTGTGCCTGTAATCCCAGCTACTCCAGAGGCTGAGGCAGGAGAACCGCTTGAATCTGGGAGGCAGAGGTTGCAGCGAGCCAAGATTGCATCATTGCACACCAGCCTGCGCGGTAAGAGCGAAACTTCATCTCAAAAAAAAAAAAAAAAATCCTTAAGCCTCTCAGGACTGGCTGGATATAGGAAATGAAGGTGAGGAAAGGAGTCCAGATGATTCCCAGCTTCTGAGTGACTTACAGGGAACATATGTGATAGTTAAAGCCGTGAAAGAGATGATATGGCCGTGGTAGCCATGCACAGTGGAAGAAGAGCTGTGGACCACTTACAGAGCTCCAGGAAATGCCAGCATTAGATTGAGGATATCAACAAAATGTTAGTCTAGGGTGTGACCAGGGCTTTTGCTGTTGAAGCCATGGAAGTCTTTAGAGCAGCGAGTGGAAAAAAAAAAAAAAAGCTAAGATATCTAAATGCTACTGACCAGATTTCTACTGTTAGATGGACATTTTACGTTTTAGGTTTATAGGCCAATATTTTTGTGATTCTAATTATGAACAAATGCATACCTCATTGAGGGTCAACATATCTTCCACTTTGGTAGCACCACTTTCAGGCAGAGAAATCAACACCGTTTTGGCTATCTCTTTTAGAACTGTATCAATATGCATTTCACACAAGTCACTGATCTACAAGGAAGAAAAATGTAAGGAAAAAGAACCCTTCTTTCCTCTAAAGCAAGTTTTCATCCAAAAGAAGCTTGAGTTATAAATTAATTTAGGAGGCTAAATCTAGAAACTTGAATCTTGAGCCAAGCATAATTTGGTGAACATTTGCAAAGAAAGAGGACATTTGCAAAGAAAGCTTGACATAAAACTAAATTTTTCTTGAGCGCTAACGTGCCATAAACTTATATGTGTTATCTCCTTTAATCTTGATTCCAGCACAGGAGGCATTGATATCCCAGTTTTACAGCTAAAGGCACCAAGGCTCTGAGAAGTAAAGTAATCTGGGAAGGAACACATAGTTAGTAAAAGGCAGAGAATCCTACCCAGGTTTATCAAAGTCGAAAGCCTCTGAGTTTGTCTATGACACCATGCTGCCATGACAGACTAGCACATCTAAAATGACAGGCATGTTCTATGTAAACAACATGTCAGAAATCAATAGACAATCTTCAATTTGATGATCCTCTCATCTAGTTTACAGTAAATGCATTAATATTAATATGTAAGCACTCTCCTCTGCCACCTTTGACAATCTACAATTATCCCATATTCTAAGCTACAGTGTGGAGTTGAACCATCATTTTAATATATTAAAGGTAAGATAATTCAGGGATAAGAACACAGCAAGCTTAAATGAAGACACTGATCCAGTAAAAGAAACATAAAGCATTATATTTTAAACCTAATGGACATCCTTTTGGTTAAGAGTCACACCTTTTAAATAATAATCAAAATATTACTTATATCCTGAGTATTAATGTTGATAGCTTTTTAAATGTATAGATCATACCTTCTTTAAAAGTTGATTGAACATATCCAAAACTGATTCAACTTCTCGAAAGAAGCTTTCCAGTGTTAAAGACGACCACGTTAACACTGTGAGTCCTTGCCTCAACACAGATTCCACCTAGAAATGGTACAAACACAACAGCTTCTATTATTAAAAGGAGCATCTGCATTTATAGAAAAGGATTTATCACCTGCAAATATTACATGTTCCATTTTTTACATATATTTTCCCTCTATTACACCTAATAAAGATGACTTTTTATTTTTAATCGTCTTTGGCTGTCCAGGAAAAATCATGAATTTTCAGAAAAAGTGTTCATGATTTAGATTTAGTTGTTTTTTCAAAGGCAACGAAACTTAGACAAGAAACTCTTTAGAAAAAAAAAGAGCTATAAAATTGAACTAGAAAGATAGAGAGCCTAAAGACGAATAGATGTTCCAAAATCTATAGATTTATAGAACCAAAATCTAATTTTAAATAACAGGAAAATCAATATAAACCTTCAGTAATACCAACCTTTTTCATTTTAGGGGTCATCAGATTGACAAACACAGAAGGGACTTCCTGACATAACTCATCATAATTTTGCAGAAGACCCTGTAAGGAGTTGAAATGGCATGTTTTATTTTAATTCATTTTAAAGTAGCAGTCACATTTTGATTCATGCCAGGAAGGTTTCATTATCCCTGTTTCCTCATAGTCCTGCCATCATGACAGCTGCCTACTTAAACTTATGCCGATTTACCGTACTGCTGCTGTACCTATAAATTACCTGAGCATCTCTTTTAAACAAGTCAATAGCAATCTCTAGATCTTCATTTTTCATATTTACTATTTGTCTTTCTATATGTATATTAAGTAGTTTGAATTATTTTTTGTGATATCTGTCATTATACATTTCTCCTTTCTGTTCCTTATCTTCTGACACATTAAAATATACTTATCATTGATGCCACACTTGATTTATTGAATCAAAATAAATTTAGCTTCTCCACACAAACAGAATAAGCTTTTATAGTATCTCTTAGATACTGTTTTAGAGCTGATCTATGATGATCAATTTTTAGCTACTTTGTAATTTACTATATTGTGGGGTGGGAAATGCAGATTCAAGTTAATTTACCTCCAAATTAATAATCCTAAAACTGTTTGAATTTTTACCTAATAGTTTCAAAGCTCTTGATTCCTCTTTCCTCTTTATATGTTACTTGTAGTTGGAAGTTTTATTTATACTTGACACTTGCTAAAGAACTTTGAATTTCTGACATTGTTCAATACTAATTAAAATCCTATAAAATGGAATGCAAACTATATTAGCTTCAATTTACAAAAATACTTTTAAACCCAATCCTCCAAAGTCACAGCTAGCCAGTACAAAAGCCCATGCCTGGCTTTTGATGCCAAATCCAGTTTCCACAAGGCCAATGTCACTCTAGTGTTTTTTTAAGAAACAAATACTATTTTGGTAAGAGCTAAAACTATTAAACTGTTGGAAAACAGCATGGCATAAATCTTCATGACTTTGGATTCGAGGAAGATTTCTTAGATATGACACCAAAAACACAAAAGACAAAGTAGATCAATTGGACTTCAGCAAAATTTAAAATAGTCATGCTTCAAAGAGCACCATCAAGAAAATGAAAATACAACCCAAAGAATGGGAGAAAAAATTTGCAAATCATATATCTGATAAGGGACTAGCATTAAAACCTAAAATGAACTTCATAACTAAAAAAATAGACAAATGCTCAATTTAAAAATGAGCAAAGGATCTGGATAGATGCTGCTGAATGAAAGCATGCAAAGGGTTAATGAGCACATGGAAACATGCTCAAACATCACCAGCCATTAGAGAAACAAAAACAAAAGAAAAGGAGATACCACTCACACTCACCAGGATGGCTGTCATAAAAATGACAACGAACAACAAGTGTCAGCAAGGCTGTAGAGAAATTGGAACTCTCATACACTGCTTGCAGGAATGTAAAATGATAGTCACTTTGGGAAACAGTCTGGCAGTGCCTCAAAAGGTTAAACATGGAGTTACCAAGTTACTGAAGCCCTCCTTTTGGTATATATCCAAGAGAATGAAAACATACATTCACACAAACACTTGTATATAAATGCTCACAACAGCATTACTAATAATAGCCAAAAATTATCTAATAGAAACAACCCAAATGACAATCAACTGATAGAATAGGTAACTAAAATGTGGTATGCTATAACCATACAATCAAATATTATTCAGTCATAAAAAGGAATAAAGTATTGAGACATAAAATGGTATAAATGAACTTAGAAAATACTAAATGAAAGAAGCCAGTCACAAAAGACATAAATTGTTTGATTCTATTTGTATGAAATGTCCAAAATAGGCAAATTCATAGAGACAGAAAGGAGATTAGTGGTTGCCAGGAACTGGGTGTGGGGCGAGTTGAGGGAAAATGGGAATTAATACTAATGGGTTAGGGAGTTTCTTTCTGGGATGATGAAAAGTATAGATTCAACGCTATCCCCGTCAAGCTACTAATGACCTTCTTCACAGAACTGGAAAAAACGACCTTAAACTACATATGGAACCAAAAGAGAGCCCACATAGCCAAGTCAATTCTAAGCAAAAAAGAACAAAGCTAGAGGCATCACATTACCTGACTTCAAATTATACTACAAGACTACAGTAATCAAAACAGTATGGTACTGGTACCAAAACAGAGATATAGACCAATGGAACACAACAGAGAACTCGGAGGCAACACAACATATCTACAACCATCTGATCTTTGACAAACCTGACAAAAACAAGCAATGGGGAA
>CAUYQU010050580.1:0-32769 GCA_963574635.1 Cheracebus regulus | reverse complement strand
TTCTATTCTGAATCTCTTTTACATGTTCAACATCACAATGTCCATGAAAAATTTTATTAGCCCAACATGGATCAGGTGCTTACTTCTGAATCAGTCAACTACAAGATGTGTGGTGAATAATAATAAGTATTATATTATTATACTTTAAGTTCTGGGGTACATGTGCAAAACATGCAGGTTTGTTACATAGGTATACACATGCCGTGGTGGTTTGCTGCATTCATCACCCTGTCATCTACATTAGATATTTCTCCTCACGCTATCCCTCCCCTAGCCCCCCACACCCTGCTATCCCTTCCTTAGTCCCCTACCCCCTGACAGGCCCCGGTGTATGATGTCCCCCTCCCTGTGTCTATGTGTTCTCATTGTTCAACACCCACTTGTGAGTGAGAACATGTGGTGTTTGTTTTTCTGTTCTTGCATCAGTTTGCTGAGAATAATGGTTTCCAGGTTCATTCATGTCCCCACAAAGGGCACGAACTCATCGTTTTTTATGGCTGCATAGTATTCCATGCTACTCAATGCTTTATTCTTATAGAGAATATATCACTTCTCAGCAGCACACTAGGCCCTATTTCAGGTTTCCTGATTTATGACTCTGTGTGGGGACACAGCGAGAAAGAAACAAAGTAGAAATGAAATGTACACTATATGGTAGAGTTGGCAAACATTTTCTAGACAATCCCAATTTGCTGCACAACCAGCATTAGTAATAAGTTAAAAGATAGAAATGTCATTGTACTTAAATGTCGACAAAATTGTCTCTTTTCTATTTGGGTAATACAGTTGCAATCTGTTTCCCGGAGTCATGCTCTAGAACTTATCCCTATAGCTCCCAAACCATGTTTCCCAAACTAAAATATCTGTGACAGACACGAAATTGTTTACTGTTATGTGTTTTATAATCTTCCTTGGTTACATAGTTACAGTATACCTTATTTTTTTTCTTTTCAGAATGTTCATTGTTAAATAAAAAATGTTACATTCTAGTCTCTCTTAAAGTTAGACTTGGCCCTGAAACTTAGTTCTAGGCAAACAAAATACTAATGGTAGCTATTAGGTAGGACTTCTGGGAAGTCTGGCTAAAAACGTTGAGGAAAGCTGGGTCCTCTCCTCTTATGTCCTCTCTTCTACTTGCACTTTCTGTTTATCTTCCTAATATCACTTGTGTCTTTGTACAATCCATTCTCAACACAGCAGCAATATTAACTTGTACAAATGTAAAGCAAATGATCATCTCACTTCTCTGCTTAGTCACATTCAGTAATTCTCAGTCACACTTAGGTTAAGCTCCAAATTCCCTATCTTGGCAAATAAAACCCATGTGCTTTCCCACTCTCTAGCTCTCTGAACCCTTATTCATCTTTCATTGTCCTGGTTCACGGGCTTTATAACTTTTTCAGATTTTCAAATGTGCCAAGATGCTTTCTACTCATTTTGCCCTGAATGATCTTCCTTTGATCTCCATGGCGGGCTGCCGCTTGTCAATGTCACCTCCTTAGAACTTTCCCTCTGTCCAATCTAAAGAAACGAGGCAATAATTCTTCTTTTGCACTACTTTTATTCTTTATGTAATGTTGTGTTCTCTATGGGCAATTGTATTTCATTATGTGTTTATTCACTGCAACTTGTCACAAGAGCAGAGATCTTAGCTATTCTGTTTTCTGTTGAGTCTTAGACCATGGTGGGTGCTCAATAAGCATTTGTCAGCAAGATGTATGCATAAACATCTGTGTGGCTGCAAATGCCACTCATCCTTGTCTACCTGAAATATATAATTACTCATCTCTATCTCCTACCAATTCTATTAAAGTATAACTCTAACCTGGAGCCATATTTCATATCTGTTTTATTTTTTAGATGCCAGTTTTTTAGTGATCAATTGTTTTTCCCCTTGAGTCATGTCACAAAATCATTAGCAGCTGGTATAAGGCAAGAATATTCTGCTGTTTTATTTCAGTACTTTTCAACCACACTTAATTCACACTACCATTTTCTTCACCTTCTTACATCCTTTCAGCCGTACTGAAATGTACTATACATCTATTTAATATACTAAAAAGAGTTCCTAAATGAGTCAAGAATATTCTCTTTTTAAATTTAAAATATTTATTAAATATTTATTTATATATTTATATTTATTAAAATATAAATATAAACATATTTATTTTTATATATTTATACGTATAAAACATATAATACATATGTCATTAATAAAAATAATGTGATTTTTATATGTATGTTTAATTTACATAAATTCTATCATATTAAGTATCTTCTTATTTTCTATTTTTAATACTCAAAGCAATGCTATGAGGTCTATCTGTATTACATTAAATAAATCCAATTAATTAGTTCACTGTACTACATAGTTTTTAATTGTAGACAAATACCACTTTGTATTTCACTTGTCTAGTGATAAAAACTAATTTGTGTTTAATTTTTTTAAGCCATCACATCTAAAATTTTATATCTCAAATTTTCATATGTAAGTCCTGTACTGGCCAAATTATAAGGAAAAATGATGGATTTACAACATCAAAATTAAAGATTTATGCTCAATAAAGGACACTATGATAATAATATGTTATTAGCTGGATAATAAACTGGAAAAAGATATTTGTAACATCCACAATCTATGAGGAAAGCAAAGGTGTAATACACAAGAAATTTAAGCACCCCATTAAAAAAACACACACAAATGGGTACAGGATTCATGAGTAGGCAGCTGTTTTGCTTTAGTTTTTGCCTGTATTTTCTACCTAACACACTGGCATTCCATTAGAAATGTCTTAAATATAACACACACTACACACTATGCACACAAAGGCACATACACACACCACTCAGTAATAGCTAAGTGAATGCATGGAAAAATTAATGTACACATGAAATATGGCATTATCATATAGTTTCTTACATATACACAAGTATATGTAAATCTAATCTCTTATATGTGATTAGAGATAAATCATCTGTAGCTCAACATAAATATTAAAATCAGATCTCTGTCATAAAAAACTAAAAAATAAAATCCTGGGCTAGAATACCACTCAATTCCACATGATATCCACTTAAAAATATAAATTTTACACTTTGGGAAGCTGAGGCAGGCGGATCAACTGAGGTCAGGAGTCCGAGACCAGCCTGACCAACATGGAGAAACCCTGTCTGTACTAAAAATACAAAATTAGCCAGGCACGGTGGCGCATGCCTGTAATCCCAGCTACTCAGGAGGCTGAGGCAGGAGAATCACTTGAACCCAGGAGGCAGAAGTTGTGGTGAGCCGAGATCATGACATTGCACTCCAGCCTGGGAGACGAGCAAAACTTTATCTCAAAAAAAAATTATATATATATATATATGTTTTATTAAATAGAGAAAATAGCCTTAAAATTTTTGTTTTCATAAATTAAAAATTTCTGTTCATTTATTCACCTCATGATACATATGCTGTGCATGATGACTCTTTCTACATATGCATAATGCTGTGCATGTCTTTTGTTGTACACAATTTTGCAATTCAAAAATATTTTGTTTATATTTGATCATTTTTTTTCTCTGTTATCTTTGCCTTGGTACTGTTAAAGTGTGCACATGGCTGACACACAAGATGACTTCCTATATCTAACTGTCATGAGTTAAAATAGAACTAGCTTGCCAGAGTTGGGTGAACAAACGGTCATGTACTCCGTAGTCTCAGAAAGTTGTTGTAAAAGTATCAGAGGACCGCCCTTTCTATAATCAAGCCAACCAGTTTCTGCTGTATTGCCCATCTCCCCCAACATTTAAAAGAAACACTGACAGACTTCCAGTTTAGGGCTTGTAAATCAACCAATCAGAGCTTACCTAAATCAATCAGAGTTTACCTGAAACAACCAATCAGAGCTCTTCAGAACCAACCAATCGGAGCTCACTGTATTGACCAAACAGGACCCATCTGTGTTGACCAATCACAACTAAGTAAGTTGGATTATTTCCATCGCATAAACAAACCTGATTGGGAACCTGTGTAAGAACTATTGCTTTAAAACCTAAACCCTCCCTTTGTTCTCTAAAATACATCTTCACTTTACTCTGAAGGATGCATCTGTTTGCAAACTATTCACTGGAATAAAGTCTTTTTCCTTCAGATTGCTTTTCAGACAAATTTGGTTCACTGTATTCATCGTATTTTAATTTTATTACTTGATATTGCCTTGTATATCCTAATCCTGTAAATGACTCTCTTAGAACAGAATATCCCTTTGTGTTTTATTCCTGCCTCTTTTTGGTTTTTTGCATTCATCACTGCTTGATGCTCTGGCACAGATGACAGAACATTCTGTGGTATATCATGGCACTGGGAATAAGTCTATAAGTGCCAGAGTTGATTGTGAGTTATTGGTCCTTCCCTCCCTTTCACAGCAATGTAGTTTGCTGTTAACAAAGCTAAAGAAGCAAGTATCGTACAGTAAAAGAGAAAGAAAAATAGCTTTATCTTCATCATGAAAATGCCAGTTTTTAAGGGAATGTGTTTATATAAACAAAAGAGCTAAGACTTCTACAGGTAATAGAGCAGGCTGTTAATCTTGGGCTATATCTTTTGTGGTGTTAAAGAAAGTCAGTTTGTTTCAAAGTTATTAAGTTCGTTTTTCTACAAACCTTCAAAAACAAGACTGCAGATAAACTTCATAACATTTTTTGAAGAAAATATATCACATCTTTAAAAAGGAATCTGGATTCTCAGGTCAGCAGTAAAGCAAAGAAAATTACCTCTGAAGCAAGACCCAAGCGGAGGTCACTAGCAATTCTCCTCTATGTTTTTCCTAAAATTAAACTACAAATACTATAAATAATCGGTCATGAAACTTGAAGGAAATATTGCTTACCTAATATGGTGACCCCTGAAGTGACTTTCTAGATCAAAGTGGCCCTTTATTCTCAGAAATAGGACACAAACAGCATGCTTGTGTTCAAGGGGAAAAAATAAGGTACTCTAGTGTCAAATAGAACCAACTAAAATGAATTTAGTGGTGAGTTAAAACTGTTTCCTTAAAGCAGAGTCAGGTTTTCCTAGCTAATTGGTTTCTCTGCATACTGAAACTTTAGTATTAATTTTTAAAATTTATGTTTGCTTATTTTTAAAATAGGTATTAATATTCATAGCACAAAATTAAAAGTCTACAAAAAGGTATTAGAGAAAATAAATCTTCTTTCCATTCCTTCCCCAAGCCATGTAGTTCCCTTCCCAGAGGCAACTTTCAATACCAGCTTTTGTGTATCCTTTCAGAGAGATTCTACCTCATGTGTCAGAATAGGGATACATGGCAGCATAAACTCAGCACTGTACAATCCAGGGACATCATTTATATGTATTATGATGTAAATGATGCTTCTAAAGTGGTGAATTGAGGAGCTCTTTTATCAACAGAAATACATTTACACACATTGCAGTATACACTGTACCCTGTTCTGCATTCTTTTTTCCCTCCACTTACAGTATTTCACAGTAATAGATACAAAGTTACCTCACTTTTTACGAACTTTGTGGTGCTCCAGTTTATAGATATACTATAACGTATTTAACTTATATTTACTTGTATATACCTGTGGTGTGTATAATGTTTTGAGATATGTATACATTGCGGAATGTCTAAATGAGGTTAATTAACATATGCATTATCTTACATACTTTTCTTTTTGTATTCTAAGTTGAGACCACAAAATCTACTCTCTTAGCAATCAAGTCCACAATACACTTTTTCTAAGTGTAGTCACCGTAATATACAACAGATCTCTTGAACTTATTCCTCCTGCCTGACCGAAATTTTGTATCCTTTGACCACGTATTCCAATCTTCACTCCCTGCAGCTTCTGGTAACTTCTATTCTGCTTTAATCAGCTTTGAACAAGGGGTTAGATTTTTATATTTAAAGCAATGCTGCTATCAATATCTTATGCTTGATTATTTTACATATACTGGTATATCTGTAGCACAAATTCCAAGAATTGGAATTTCTGTCTCAAAGAGTATACGCATTTTTGATATTGAAAGTTATTATCAAAGTGTTTTAATAGAGCTTACCCATTTACAGTCCTACCACCCAACAGTAGGAGATTTTATTTTGATCCTCATTCTGATAGGCAAGAAAGTGTACTTCAATAAAGTTTTAAGTAAAAATTATAAACCAACACATCCAGGAAATTCAGCAATCCCTAAAGACTAGAAAAATAAAGATATATCTATATGTATATAAAGAATTACACTTTATAACTTTACAATTTACGAAATTGTACCAAAAATTGTTAATTATATAATTTAAATATATGCAATTAATTATACACAATATATCTCCAAAAGATGTTATATGAAAAAAAGAATATTCTATACAATGTAACCATTTTATAGAATAAATGTGGCATTTTATGTAAGAGAACTCATTCTGTTTGGCTGGTCTAGAACGGCCTTGTCTCTCATCTTTTAGCTAGCTACCTGGGCATGTTTTCATTTTTGAAGAAGCGAGAGTAACAACAGAACAAGACTTTTTCAACTTCCTGCTTCCTCATTTCTACCATTCTACGACTTAAAGGCAAACAGATGGGAGAGAACACCCCACTCCCAATGAGAAGAGTGAAGAAAACAGTGACCAATACAAACTACCCACTTATTTTGAGGCTGACATTAGAGTCCAAATGTTGCAACCATAATATGAAATGGGAGAATACGTTTATGCAAGAATCTAATATTTAATTCACATTAAGTCAAAATTTTGGTGACATGATACGTAGTTATAAATAGTACACAAATTACAATTGTTCATGGAGCTAAAAATTTAAAAAAATAATTATCCACTCTAAATAAACAACAAAATTTCAATTTGTATTTTTTCTCTTAGATTAAAAAAAAATCAAATGTTTAAGACTTTATGTCCTTTTCTGTAAAACATCTGCCGATTTCTTTTGGACAACTGTTTATTGAGATGCTTTATCTTTTCCTCACTGAGTTACTTTGCAAACACATCTACCTAATTTATTATACAAGAGTAAGAGCCTTTTCTCTAGGAGTTTCAAGTATTTTATTTTTCATTGTATTATTTTAATTTTAATATCGTAGGGTTGTCTTCTGAAATGTTTTAATCTTTTGAAGTCTTATTTTAGAGCTTTTGATGGGTTTTGAATTTGGGTAATATGCAGAGAAGTATTGTAAAGTTTAGAAAATAAAGAAAATATCTCAATTTTTCCAAACATTTTTGAGTTTAAAGTATTTTCTTCATTCTGACTTTTTAAGTAAGATCTGTTGTAAGTATCCAGCTTTACTATTTTTTTGTATTTCTAGTTGTCCTTGAATTTTATAGAATTATGTATATTTTCCTGACATTAATGCCATGATTTTAAATATACATTATTTTTAATACATTTGAGACTGATTTCAGACTTTTTTATTGATATTTTTCAGTATTCCTGTACCATATAAAAATATTATCATGAATTGGTAGTTTAGTATATGATGACGCCCTTGTTACTACCACTTTCTTTTCAGAAAGGTCTTTTTTCTCCTGTTTTTAAAATTTTTTCACATGAATTTTGTAATTAACTTCTGTCCCTACTTCCCCAATTCAATTGTTTTGTTGTTGTTGTTGCTTGTTTTTTTATTGAGATGGAGTCTTGTTTTGTCACCTAGGCAGTAGTGCAGTGGCATGATCTCGGCTCACTGCAACCTCCACCTTCCATGTTTAAGATATTCTGCATCAGCCGCCCAGGTAGCTGGGACTACAGGCATGCAGCACCACATCCCGCTAATTTTTGTATTTTTAGTAGAGATGGGGTTTCACCATGTTGGCCAGGCTGGTCTTGAACTCCTGACCTCAAGTGATCTGCCAGCCTTGGCCTCCCAAAGTTCTAGGATTACGGGTGTGAACGCGTGAGCCACCACACCCAGCCTCAATTGTTTATATCAGACTTATGACAACTTGTAGAACAACATAGCAGAAGAGAAATCATTATGATGTTAATGCTTTCTATTCAGATGTTCTACATACTCCAGCAGCATTTCATACAAATCCTTATATACACCATCCACATTTCTTATGAAGTTTATTTCTGATTATATTTGCTACTTTAGTATTTTTATTATCCAGAGAATATTGCATCACATTTTTTGTGCAAGACACTGGTCTAGGCATCATTTGAGATTTGTAATTAGAAGGTAGTCCTCTGATAACCAAGGCTTCTGCTCTTTTCAGTGTACCACACAACATCGTCATTTCCATGCTAAGAAAAGCAAATATAATTATTTCCGTATTGATGGTTTTTAAGAAGTAACAATTAAGTCATTTTTTAAAGTTAGTCATATAAATGGAGCCCCATTAAATAGTCTTCTTCCCTAGTAAGCATAACTCTAGAAACAATTAGTTAAAAATAAATTTCCTAGTGCAAAGAGACAAGCAGAGGGAGAAACTTTAACTGGTAAAATAAAAGAGAGAATTATAAATAGAAAGGAAAAACACAAAAAAAGTAGGAAAAGGATAACTATCCAGTGAAATTTTGCCTTTTTTGAATGAGGGCAGAAAAAAAAATAGAATCAGAACGTACAGTTTTTCCTCAATTCTATACACAAAAAAAATCATATAATTATAACACTTAATCACTCCAGCTCAAATCCAGGAAGCAAGGTATATATATACCTTTCTAAAAAAAATGCAATTTAGGTTCAGTAAAGCATATGGATCACTTAATGATGTGCTGAGCATATATGCTGCAAATTTTAAAAAACTATTTTAATTTAATAGTTTAGAGAACTGAGAATCAGGTGATTGAGTAATAAATCTGAGGACATCATACGAAGGCTCTCTGAACTAGAACTGCCACACCTAGATTTTGCTACTGTATTCTAATCTTGATATACCATATATTTGTACATCTATTTATCTCTATTAGTTAATTTACTTTGTTTTTTTGCATGTATATCAGTACATGTTATGTAAAATACTTCATTGTGCATACCTCTATTAGAAATCAATATTTGCACATGCCTCTTTCTCTTAAACATATGATGAAATAACTAGATAGTTTGATGAACAAAATCTTAACCTCCAATCAAATATGAAACATCGCCATCACCCCAGGAAGCTACCTCATTTTCCTTTGCAGTCAGTCCTTACTCCTAGAGGCAACCACCATCTGATTTTTCTCTACCATGTATTAGCTTTGCCTGTTCTAGAATTTCAAATGAGTGAAAGCATACATGATACAGTCTGTTCCATAGAGCTTTTTCAATCAGTGTAAGACTTTTCAAGATTCATGCATGTCCTGTGGATTTCCATAGATCGATCTTCCTTCACGTTGAATGTTATTTATTATTTTTAGTGTGTGTGTAACATATGTGTGTGTGTGTGTATATATATATATATATATATATATATCACCATTTATTAATTCTTCTGTAGATGAACACCTGGAATGTTTCTAGTTTTTATTATAATTAGAACTGCTGTGAACAATTTTGCAAACTTTGTGAAGATAAAAGTTTGCATTTTTCTTGATAAGTATCTATGATTAGAATTGATTGTGTGGCTGCTCATTGCTTGTGAAAGAAGCCAAAGTAACAAGAACAAGGTGTGATAAAAAGAGTGAATTTTTAAATCTGTTGCCAGCAAAGGGTAATATGACTTTCCAAAAATTGCCACTTTCCAATTTCTGGAGAGGGGGCAGGGCTTCAAGGAGGGGGCTTGGAATACTGGAGAGGCAAGGGGGCGAGAAGTTGCTGGCAATGTGTCTTGTTCCTATGGCTTGTCTTGAATTATTGTTCTGTCTGGTGAAAGGACTGCACCATCTTGGTCCCCACCAGGCTACAAATCAACTGCAGTCAATTTTGCAGCCGATCTCCAGCCAGAGGGGAACTCTGGCTTTGAAGTAATCTTCTACTGGGGAGAGAATTCTGCAGGTGTCTGGTTTATGTCAGGATTTGGCCCCTGAAGTTTCTAAGGAAATATATGACCAGATAAGCAAGCGTAGTGTGAGCCTAACAAGCATCCAGGTAAATAAAGGCACGGAAGCATAAGGTGGGAAAAGGAATGGAGCGAAGTTCTAAAACACCTAGGGAGGCTGTATTTCGAGACGAAATACATGTGTCCTTTGTCTCAAAGCTGCATCCTGAGACTGGGGAGAAAGGAGGAAAGACAAAGTGTTAAGAAGAGTCTGAAAGCTAAGCTGCTCTGTTACAATTGGTCATAGTGTAGTCATAGAAGATTACACCATGTTACATTCCCATCCACAGTGGATCAGAGAAAACCCAAAGTAGTACATTCTAGAGTAATAATCATAACTGCCACCTTACGTGTATATTTTCCAAGTCCACATGCCCAAACTCATTCTTGTTGTTCAGTTTGTTACTCCCACGTAAGCCTATGTCCTACGGCTGTAAAGTCCCCAGACTGAAAACTACTGCTTGATTCTTCTTCCCTACTGCTTCTCAATAGGTTGCAGTTCTGTTCCCCAGGGCACATTTATCAAGGCCTGAGAAAAATTTGGACTGTAATAATTTGGGACAAAGTGCTACTAGCATCTGAGGAGCGGAGACCGTGGATACTGCTAAACATCCTGCTATGCATAGAACAGCTTCTGAAAATGTGAATAGTGCAGTCTGAAAAATCCCACTTTTAGGGTGAAGATTATTTTCCTAGATTTATCTTAACATGCCCTTTTCTCAGAAAGAATGACATTAGAAACATTGACTGCTTCAGGAAATCGTCCCCTCCCCACCACATATACCATCATGCATTAGGAAATCAGGTTTTCATTTCATTCTTTGGTCCCCAGGGAACTAATGACTTCAGAAACAGTTCAACATCTGTACATTGGGGGTTCTGAATTAACACCAATAAATGCATTTAGTTCTTTTTTAATGTTTTCAATAATGAAATAAAGAATGTGCCTTTGAACTCTTTGTAGCTCATTTTGTTTTAGCTCTTCATGTACTGGAAACAATTGCTGATAACAGAACACGCTTTTCCCACAATTCAGTTTTCAAAGTGAAAGAATTGGATAAAACAATAGAAAGATACTAACAAAACTAAGATAACAGTACTGAAGTTTTAAATTTGTATTATTTACTCCATTAAAATAGGGACTGCATATATTTTTTCTCCAAATAAACTAAATCTTGCTTATAATCCTTTATATAGACCAGTCAAGTAGTTTTTATCAGAAAAAAAAAATGAGTGCATTCCAAGATGAGTTTTGGTATCCTTGCTCTTTCAAGACTTCAAACTGCCTGATAATATGTGCTAATACCTGATCCAATTCAATTTTGTCAATCTATCTTTGGTTGGTGGGAAGGGTGTTTTGACTAGAAAAGAGGTATGCCAGCCGTACTGTGCTGTCAAACAGACATTCTGATTCTCCATGGTTGATACTCTAGGAAAACAAATAGGCTATCTATGCAAAAATGAATTTGCAACTAAGAGGCTAGATGCTGAATTCTTTCTATCAGAGAAATTGATAAGGCATGTAACAGCCTGATGCCCTCTCCTTTTAGCTGAAACTCTCTGTCTTTCTAGTTTACTTAAAAATCAACCATTTAGGTGTTAGGTTCTGCTAAATACTCTGTTAAGAGTGGAAGATAGAAATTTTAGGGGCTGTACATCTAAAATCTCTTCTCAGTTACTAATTTTGACTTCTGGTGTTTGTGAAAATGACTTCACAAAACTAATTGCAGCCTTCTCTGTAGCTCTGCCATTTTACTTCCAGTTTGATAACTTCATTCCAGCTGTTTATCTCGATTTGTTTGTTTATTTGATAGTCTACTTTGGAATTTCAAACCCTAGTGCATGAGCTGTTTTCACTTAACCACAACTAAGCTGTAAAGTCACTAGCAACTTTCTCCTAAATTGCTATTTTTATTTTAAGATCAAGATTCTTTTAGTGCATGGTTTCCTGATGTTACTTTACAACAGTATTGATTATGCATAAGGCAAATATAGATAAATGTATCATTGTTTATTGTTGATCTCATAAGAGTAAGAAGTAATATTTTTACTTAGTTTAGGTACTGTCAATTTTATATTTGATCCAGTTTTTAACTTGCTAGGTCTTTCTTTGTTTTATTATGATTTACAATCAATTAAGAAATGTTGACATAAGAATTGATAATGAGTGTGAAAATAAGTACAGCTATTTCCACTTAAAGTGGTTTTTCTAAAATTCTGCATTAGAAAAGAATTTGATATTACTCATTGCATGTTGCTAGCATCGTTGGAGGAAGGCAACTTGGTTAACAATTCTGTCAGCCCACTTGTAATATAATCTGACAAAAGAGTAAAAATTAAAAGAAGTTTTTACAGTAGATTGCCTTTTACAAAAGAAAGAGCAATACTTTCCACAGGAAGGATGATAACCTAAGACACCAAATATTTTTAGCAACAGGTAACTAACACGAGACTTTTCTCCCTGGAGAAAAATAAATTCCTGACCAGGCAGAATAGTAATGAACTTCAAATAGAAGACTCAAGGGAGTCTAAAATTAACTGCATGTAATTTTCACACCTGAACTCAATCTTACCAATTAATTAGTAGAACACAGAAGACCTTTAACAAAGGATATTAACAAAGGAATCTAAACAAGAAATAATGAATATTTATTTGTAGTCTCTAATACTTATCGTTGTAATCTAAAATTGCACTCAAAATAAATAAAACATATTTAATGTTAAATTATTAGTAATTCACTATGTAGGAACATGAAGTAAAGGTACAATGTATGTTTAGCACATTATTTCTATCCAGGACAGCATATTCATAAAAGAAAAAATAACCATTTCAAAAAACACATCATAATAATTGTTAATAACAATCATTGATTGTTTACTTCACACCTGACACTCTTCTAAATGCTTCACCTGTATTTATATTCATTTTTCACAAGAACCCTGGTAGGTAAGAATAATTTCTACATAAAATTTACAAATTAGAACACTAGAAATCACAGACATGGAATTTTGACAAATTCTGATAATTGGGTTTTCTTATTTACACAGTGAACAATTTTATTTGGAAAATTTATAATTTCCAATATAAAATGGCATTATTTAGATCATGTTGTTTTTCGGTTATTTGTTTTTACAACTGATTACTTGTAAAGTGATTATTTTAAATAATTAAATTACAAATGAATAATTATTCTAATAAGAGATTGATGAATTCAAACAATTTTGAAAATAGTCTGTTGTGAAATGATGGATTCTGGGATTTTAGTTTAACTATCAACCAAATGCTGCTCATTGCACCAGTTAAGTAATTTCTCATTCCTCACTCCCCTTCTACCCTTCCATGTCTCCAGTGTCTATTATTCAACACTCTATGGCTATGTGTACACGCTATTGAGCTCCCACTAATTGAGGACATAAAATATTTGGCTTTATGTTTCTGAGTTGTTTCATTTAATAATCTCCAGTTTCATTCATGTTGGTATAAAAAATACAATTTTATTCTTTTTTATGGCTGAATAGTATTCTATTACATTATTTGAGATGTGTGTGTGTGTGTGTGTACATATATATTTATTTATTTATATTATATATATATATATATATATTATTCCATACATATATACTCACGTGTGTGTGTGTGTATGTATATGTATATGCTGTGTTAGGTTGATTCCATATGTTTACTCTTGTGATTAGTGCTGCAATAAACATATAAGTGCCCAGATATCTTTTTTAAATAATCATTTATTTTCCTTCGGACAAATACTCAGTGGTGGAATTGCTGGACTGAATTGTGGATATGTTTTTAATTCTTTGAGAAATCTCCATTTCTTTAATAGATGTTCTACTAATTTAAATTCCTATAATAAGTTTATAAGTGTTCCCTTTTCTCTGCTTTGTCACTAACACTTGTTATTTTTGACTCTTTAATATTAATTTGTCATTCTGACTGGTATAAGATAGCATCTCATTGTGACTGTAGTTTGCATTTCCCTGATGGGTAATGAAATTAAACATTTTGGGATATGCATGTTGGCCATATGTATGTCTCTTTGAAAACTGTCTATTCATACTCTTCCTCACTTTTTAATGAGATTGTTTTTGTTGTTGTTGAGTTGTTTGAGTCCATATAAATTACAGTTATCAGTCCCCTATTGAATGCATAGCTTGACAATATTTTTTCCCATGTTGCAGGTTGTCTCTTCACTTTCCTGGTTATATCTTTTGCTGTGCAGAAACTTTTCAGTTCAATGAAGTTCCATTTTTCTATTTTGTTGTAGTTGCTTGTGGTTTTGGGGTCTTAGTCATAAATGCTTTGCTTAGATCAGTGTCCAGAAGAGTGTTCGCTAAGTTTTCTTTCAGAATTTTTATAGTTTCAAGTCTAACATTTACATCTTTAATCCATTTTCCATTGATTTTTGTATATGGTGAGAGTCAGGGGTATAGTTTTATTCTTCTGGATATTGCAATTCCATTTTTTTTCCAGCATCATTTATTGAAAATCATGTCCTTTATCCAGTGTATATTTTTGTTGACTTTGTCAAAGATCAGTTGGCTGTAAATATGTGGATTTATCTCTGAGTTCTTTATTCTGCTCTGTTGATTTATGTGACTATTTTTATACCAATACCATGCTGTTTTGTTTACTATAGCTTTGTAGTATAATTGGAGGCAGAGTGAAGTGATGCCTCCAGTTTTTTTGTTTGTTTGGTTTGTTTTTTGTCTTTTTTTAAAATTAGATTGCTCTGGCTTTTTGGGCACTTGTTTTTTGTTCCATATGAACTGTAGAATTTTTTTTTTCTATGTCTGTAAAGCACGGCATTGGTAGTTTGATAAGAATTACATTGATTCTGAAGATTGTTTTGGGTAGTATGGTCAATTTAATGATATTGATTCTTCCAATCCATAAGCAAGGGATGTTTTCCTATTTGTTTGTGTCATCTACAATTTGTTTCATCCAGGCTTTCTGGTTTCCTTGTAGAGATCCTTTACATCCTTGGTTAATATACCCCTTGTTATAGTATATATTTGTAGCTATTGTAAATGGAATTGGCTTCTTGTTTTGGTTCTCTGTATGATTGCTATTGATATATAGAAATGCTACTGATTTTGTATGCTACTGATGCTGATTTTGTGTCCTGAAACTATTACATTTGTTTATGAAATTTATGAATTTTGGGAAGGAGTCTTTAGGATTTTTTAGTTATACAATAATATCATCAGGAAACAGATATAACTTAACTTCCTCTTTTCTGATTTGGATGCTTTTCATTTATTTTCCTTGTTCAATTGCTCTGTTTAGGATTTTTAGTACTATTTTGAAGAGGAGCAGAGAAAGTGGGCATCCTTGTCTTGTTTCATTTCTTGGAGGAAAGGTTTGCAATTTCTCCCCATTCAGTATGTTGTTGCCTGTGGGCTTGTCATATGTGTCTTTTATTATTTGAGTTGTGTTCCTTCTATGCCTAGCTTGCTATGAGTTCTTATCATGAAGGCTACTGAAATTTATTAAATCTTATTTTTTTGCATCTATTGAAATTATACATATTTTCCTTAATTCTGTTTATGTGATGAATTACATTTATTGATTTGTGTATGCTGAACAATTCTTACCTTCTTGTAATAAAAACTGCTTGTTTGTGGTGTATTATCTTTTTGATGTGCTGTTAGATTTTGTTTGCTAGTATTTTATTGAGGATTTCTGCCTCTGTGTTCATCAGGGATGTTTGTCTGTGGATTATTTTTTTGCTGTGTCCTTGTCTGTGTTTGGTATCTGAGTGAAAATGGCTTCACAGAATGAGTTAAGGGAGGATTCCCTCTTTCTCATTTTTGGACACTTTCAGGAAGATTGGTACCAGTTCTTCTTTGTATATCTGGTAGTATTTGGCAGTGAATCTGTCTGGTTGTGGGCTTTTTGTTGTTGTTCTGGTTGGGAGATTTGTTTTTTGTTTTGTTTTGTTTTTATTTGTTTGTTTTTGTTCTTTTATTACTGATTCAATCTCGCTTTTGTTATATTAGTCTGTTCAGGATTTCTATAGCTTCCTACTTCAACCTCAGGAAATGGCATGCTTCTAGGAATTTAATCATTTTCTCTAGGTTTTCTAGTATATGAGCAAATACTTGTTTATTGTAGTCTTTGATATGATGATGTTTTGTATTTCTGTTGTGTCAGTTGTAATGTTTCCTTTTTCATTTCTATGTTTATTTTGATCTTCTTTCCTTTATTGATTAGTCTAGCTAGTGGTCTATGACTTTGGTTTATATTTGCAAAGATTCAAATTTTCATTTTGTTGATTTTTTGAATTGCTTTTGGCCTCAATTTTATTTAGTTCTGCTGTGATGTTTGTTATTTCTTTTCTATTGCTAAATTTGAGTTGGGTTTGTTTTTTGTTTTTCAAGTTCCTTCAGGTGCAATATATTGCTAATTTCTGATTTTTCTAGTTTTATGATGTGATCATTTAATGCTATTAACTTCCCTCTGAGCACTACTTTTTATTTTATTTCACCAGTTTTGGTATGATTTTCATTTTTGTTCTTTTCAAAAAATGTTTAAATTTCTGTTTTAATATTTTCATTGACACAATGATCATTCAAGAGCATGCTATTTAGTTTTTTTGTATTTGTATAGGTTCTAACATTCCTTTTGGCATTGATTTCTAGCTTTATTTCACTATGGTCTCAGAAGATACTTGATATGATTTCAACTTTTAAAAATTTGTTAAGACTTCTTTTGTGGACTAACATGTGGTCTATCTTGGAGAATGCTCTATTTGCTGGTGACAAAATGTATATTCTGTGGTTGTTGGGCAGAATATTTTGTAAATATCTGTCAGGTTTATTTGGTCTACAGTCTAATTTAAATCCAAAGTTTGTTATTTTTCTCTCTAAATAATCTATCTCATGCTTTTAGTGGGGTTTTTAAGTCCCCTACTATTACTGTATTGCTATCTCTTTATTTAGGTGTAACATTTGTTTTATGAATCTGGGTCATCTGATATTAGGGTATATATATATATATACCTAAGAGTGTTATATTCTCTTACTGAATTGACCCCTTTGTCACTATAGAATGACTTTTTTAAAAAATTGTTGTTGATTTAAAATCTGTTTTATCTATTATAACTATAGCCACTCCTGCTTGCAATCGGTCTGCATGTGTATGGAATATCTTTTTTCATCCCATACCTTCAGTTTGTAAGTGTCTTTAGTAGGAAGGTCTGTTTGTTCAAAGCTGCATATAGTTAGTTCATGTTTTTAATCCATTCCATCTATCAATATATTTTTAGTTGATTAATTTATTTATGCTCAAGGATAATCTTGATATGTGAGGTTTGTTTCTGTCATAATGTTAATTTTTATCTAGTCTAATATAATCTTTTTATTTGTTTTAGAGATTTGGTAGAGTTCTGTCATGATATCAGTTGATTTCTTTTATTCTAATTTATGTAATTGTTTTATAAGACCTTTTTGTTTTGCACTTTTGTGTGGTTTTATGATGGCAAATGTTGGCATTTTGTTTCCATGTTAGAACTCTTTTGATCATCTTGTAAGCACAGTCTAGTAATGATAAATTTTCTAAGTGTTCTCCTTGGGACTTTCTTTCTCCTTCATTTTATGAAGCTTATTATAATAAGAATAAGCTTATGATAAGATAACAATTCCCTGCTGACCATGAATTTATGATAAAATAAATTATACATCTCAGATATTATAATAAGATAAATTAATGGTTGGCAGGGTTTTTTCTTTAAGTACTTTGGAGATAATATTTTGAACTCTCTAGCTTGTAAGGTTTTTGCTTTGAAGTTCATTGTAAATCTGATGGGGGGTTTTTGTTTTAATTTTTATTTTTGTAATAGGTGGCTAGATGCTTTTCTTTTGGTGATATTCAGATTTTTTTTAAATCTTGATTTTACACAGCCTGGTGAACATATATTATGGTGAAGTCTTTCTTTCACTATATTTATCTAGGTTTTTTGGGGGGGGGGTGGCGCTCTTGTATCTTGGTGCCACATGTCTTGCTAGACTGGGGAAGTTATCATCAAATATCTTCCTAAATAGATTTTGTAAACCTTTTGCTTTTTCTTCTCTCTCAGGAATATCAATAATTTGCAATTACCATCAGTTTATATAGTTCTGTACATCTTGAAAGCTATGTTCTTTTTTTATTTTTTTCTTTATTTTTGTCTGATTTAAATAATTTAAAAGATTTGTTTTCAAGTTTTGAGATTCTCTCTTCTACTTGATCTAGTCTATTGTGAAAGCTTTCAACTGTAATTTGTAATTCCTTCAATAAATTTTTTATTTCTGAAAGTTCTGTTTGCTTTCTTTTCAATATCTATCTTCTCAGTAAATTCTCATTTATATTCTGAATTGGTATTTTCATTTCTTTGTATTGGCTTTCAGATTTCTTTTGCATCTCATTGAATTTCTTTAAAATCAATATCTTGAATCCCTTATCTGGTATTTCTAAGATTTTTTGGGGGTTACATTCTATTGCTAGTGTACTATTGTGTTCCTTTTGCAGTGTCATAACCCATTGCTTTTTCATATGTCCAGTATTATTCTGCTGATTTATTTGCATCTGGAGAAGTCCACTTCTTTTTTTTTTTTAAGTTTGTTTTTGTTGGGGCAGGTCATCTGCTTTTCTTTTCTTTTTTTTTTTTTTTGAGGCCGTGACAATGATGTATGTTGAATAGGGCTGTTTAGCTTTGCTACCAGGATAGTGAGAGGTGAATACAACAAAATTCTTATCAGTTAATATAATGTTAACAATTTATATTGTATGTTTCTTTCAGGGTTTTAATTCTCTTTTCAGATCTTACGCAGCTCACTTTGCAAAGATGAGCTACTGACTCAATATTCTCCTATCATTTTAAAAAGTGAATATTTTATGCAAAAACAAAGATAAATACCAATATAACAAACCCTTGTAGCAATCATAGAGTTCAATAACCAAAACCAGGTAGATATAACTGAAGCTTCCTTTGTTTATGCTTAATTGATCTCAGTTCCCCCAACCAATGATTCCAGAGATAACTACTATTCTAAATTTAGTGTCTATAATTCCTACTATGTCTTAATTTAAAACATATGTCTAAACATAAAGAATATGTGGCATTTAAAAATATATATACAAGGTATTATTTTGCATGCTTACAAATGCCACTTAAATGGAAATCTAATGTGTATTTTTTTTTACCCCTGACATTGGATGGGGGTGGGTGCTCTATCACCCAGGCTGAAGTTCAGTGGCATGCTCTCCTCTCACTGCAACCTTCACCTCCAGAGTTCAAGCAGCTCTCCTGCCTCTGCCTCCTGAGTAGCTGGGATTGCAGGCATGTATCACCATGACAACTAATTTTTATATTTTTAGTAGAGATGGAGTTTCACCATGTTGACCAGGCTGGTCTTGAACTCCTGACTTCAGGTGACCCAACTGCCTCAGCCTCCCGGTGTGCTGGGATTACAGGCATGAGCCACTGCACCCAGTCACTTTTCACTTTATATTTGGTATTTATATTTTATATTTCACTTTGTATTTAGTGATTATATTTATATTTTAATGTACTGTTATTCTTTTCAGAGCTTCTTTCATGTAGGTAGTATATCTGATTGCATATTCAGGTATTTCATATTCCAAGAATACCTGTGTTTTGACAAGGAGGGAAACATTAATGTGAATTAAATAAAACTCCTATTATTTCAGGATTTGTACATCAATCTTTGCTCCATTTCTTCTTATGCAATAAACTCCATGGTAGCTCCCAGGCTACTTTGTCTGTTATTTCATTTATTCATTCACCAAACATATGGGGAGAAACTTAGGAAGATGGGTCAAAGAGAAATAAAAGATAAATATGGTGACTGAAATTCATTTGCTATTACATATTTTAACTTGAATTATATAATCGAAATGATAGCATTATTATTACTTTTGCTATAGATGGATATTATTTGGAGCCATTGAAAACAATATCCCAGTGTCTCACACTTGTAATCCTAGCACTTTGGGGGACTGAGGAAGGAGGACTGCTTGAGCTCAGGAGTTCAAGAACAGTCTGGACAACAAAGTAAGATCTCATTTCTAAAAAAAAAAAGATAATAACAATAAAATACTTAGCTGGATGAAGTGGCACATGCCTGTGGTTTCAGCTACATGGGAGGCTTATGCAGGAGGATCTTCAGCCTGTGAGGTCAAGGCTGCAGTGAGCTGTGATCATGCCACTGCACTCCAGCCTGAATGACAGTGAGACCTTGTCTAAAAAAAAAAAAAAAGCCCTAATATGACTTTCATTCACTATTTCTCCAGATACTTGTTAGCTTGGTACAAGGTAACTAGAGCTTGGGACACTCTATGGAATGATAGTAAAAAAATAACGGATCATCTGCATGGCTGGGAAGTTTGAGAGGAAATTACTGAATATCACCTTAGAACATAGACACTCCAACAAGTTTTTGCAAGTTTATTCTTTCCAAACACAACCTTTAAGGCTTGAAATAACTGATTTTTTTTACTTAAAAAAATAAATCTACTTCCAAAAATAGGTTGAAAATGTTCAATTACACTTCATAATTTAACTTTTATTGTGAAGGTTTTTTATGAGGAACAAATAAATTTTCTAAGCTAGAATATAATGAAGGAGAAAAGAAAGCTGAAGACCAGACTAATCCAACCACAATATTTTATTTGAATATTTAGTTAAATCAGACCTATTTTCTAGTTTCAAATATTGTATTACTACCTATAAAAACATATCTGTTCATGTAGCAATTTGATACTTATAAGTAGAGTATGATGATAAGTTCATAGCATCTAGGTCATTATTATTTTCCATTTTTTTTGCTTATATTCAAAGGCATTTTATAATCACAAGAAAAGGCTTTGCAACAAATGCAAATGATTTTAAATTACTCTTATAAGTTGGACCCTCAAACTCTGGTTCTTAATTTTCTAACTGTGGATCTCCCTCCATGGTCTTATCTTTTTTAAAAAATTGTCAACTCACAAAACAGAATTATTGAAATTTAAATGAAATTTTGTATTATGCATAATTTTATATAACAACTTTCACTTGCAGTTTGACTTCTTTGAAATCTTTAAAAGTAATTATAGAAGTGTTAATTTAAGATTATTTAGATCATCTATCAAAAAAGGAAGTAAATAATTTATAGGTTGTTTTTATCTGTAAATATTATGCAGCCTAGGGAAAGACATATTTGCAATTAAAGGAAATGCAAATATCTTTCAAACGTAAGTGAATCTAAGTTATTCATAAGAACATAATGTGATTGAATTTAGATGGATTTAATTTACTTGTCTTATTGTTAATATAATTAAAACATAAAATGAAATTCTTTTGTTGAAAATAATGAATCATTTCTACTTATATAATTTTATGTTAAGATTATATATGACATCACATTACAGTTTTACATGAAGAACAATATTCAGTGTGAACTGTGTATACAAGATGTTCAGTAAGTGGCTACTGACTAAAATACAGTGCAACAAATTTATCTGGATTATAGGAAACCAATTAAATTATAAAAATAAAATATTTTAAAATGAATTCAGAACCTAAGGATCCCTTCTGACTGGTTCTGTTTCAAATTCTGGCAATTTGAACAGATGGTACAACAGCACCAATCAATAGAGGTAGGTATTTCTAATTCAGTTTTTAAACCGTACACATAGAGCAGAAAGCAGAATATACTAAAAAGGCCCTCCTGGAGAGCCTCAGTTATACAAATGACTTACTTTAAAATGCACTGCTCTCTTCAAGGGACTTTTGTCATGTGTACATATGACTTACCATACTGTTTTCTTTCATATGTCTACTTCTCCAATTGATTTATCCTCTTTGAAGGCCTTCTGAGTCCATCAATGAATAATCTTTGTTTCTCAAGAAACCAGCTGTGTCTGACCAAAAAAATTACTAGCAGAACTAAACGGAAGCACACCATAGCAAGCAAGGCTACTATAGCGGTAGATGTATTCACAGTTTTCAAGAAAAGGTGAATCAGAAGAAAGCAGATGAGGGGAACATATCAGAAAGAGAAAGTCCAGGAAAACTTTGTAAAATCTCATAATGAAGTCAGGAATTTGAGGTAATGGAGCAATACTAAGGTACAGAAAACATTATTTGAGTTTATAACTTTCTCATATTTGTTATTTCTATTCTTTATTATGTTTCCCTGGAATGATTGAGGAAAAAACAAATAACAAAAACCTAAGAGCCAAATATGACTTGTACCCATTTGTAAAGAAAGCAAATATGTATGGGACAGAGCTAGCATATTTAACATTAGACATTATCAAATTGTGTGCCACAGAAGGCCCTAAGTGGCATCTGAGAAGCCACTGAAGTCCAAAGATGCTCAGTCCTAAGTTTCTCATCCAACCTGCTTTAAGTTTTATTTACTGAACATCAAGATTTCATTTGAATAAAGCATTCCCTTTGTTCCAATTTTGAAATCCACTATGCTTAACAAAAGCAAGTAATTTTGTTTACTTAAAAAATAATTTGCTTAATATGTTTTTTTCTTGTCATTTGTTCTCCACCAGGATTCATTATTATACATACATAAACACAAATATATGTGTGTGTATGTGAAGGTCATTTGACATTCTTTCTGTTGAGTTTAAGAAAAGAATTGCAAATACATCATGGTATTATTGTGATACAAAATCTCAATTTTCTTAAAGCAAATTATATCTGCAATTCCAAGTGTATTGTTTAATTATATCCTGTAAGAATATTTTCTTCAGATTTTTCATATACTGAAATAATAAGAAGCTAATTTCAGTTGTACCAAATCATCTAGTAATTTCAAATGCAACTATCTTCATTCATGAACAGCTGTGGGGGATTTAATCAAGGAACATAAATAATTAGATTAGGTAGATCTATGTAGATTTTTCTTATAAAAAACGATTTTCCTCTCATGGTAAATTGCTACATTTGACCCAAGGAAGCAATAAGAATCAAATAGTGCGTCTTTATCGGTATCCTCAGAAGAAGGTGGAATCAGCTTTGAAAAACGTTTGCATGTCACTGAGAATCTGCCAGAGTGATGAACAAATGTTTCCACTCTAAACAGCATTAAATATATCTATGCAAATAATGTAGAGCCTAATGTAATTAATTGAAAATTTAAGTAGGAGATAATGCCACTCTACCTAATATATTGAATATATTAATGCAAATACAGTTTTTTCTTCAGTTTCCTATTGAAAAGTAAAATACAAAGTCCTTTAAGAAACATTGATCGTGTCAAATAAAAGATGAGAGATCAGTATGTAATTTTTTTTTATGTAAAATTTTTCCAAATTGGTTTTAACATTCAGTGATTATATTAAAATTTAATTGTAATTTATCAGCTTTCTATGAATAATAGGATTCTTATTAAGATTATTGGTTGTCATATCATTTTAAAGCTCTGCCAAATTACACAAATAGATTTATTCTTCATCAGATACAGGACATTCTTTTAGTAGTCATTTAAAGAGTTTTGAAAATATGCACTAAATGAAGTTGAAATCTATTAGTTAACACTCTGCTAGCTATGACTTACAGGTTATCTCCACATAAGACAACTTGCTTTAACAATTCTTTTGTAGTAGCCTCAGGACATATAATGTGTAGAATGAAAACAATATAAGTTCATGAATATTTAATTAGTTTATACAATAGATAGAAAATATGCTCTATCTAGAGAACTAGAAATCTGTGTGAATGCAGTGAATGGATAATTCATGACAAAAGAAATATGCTACATGATAGTAGATGAACTCCTACAAGTTGCTTAATAGTGTTCTCCCCAAAGGGTCTATACTTTGTCAAGACTATTGTTCCATACCACCTGTCAATATCTCAAAATAAATAGATGGCATCCACAATTGCTGATGGTATATTAACAGATAAGGAAATTAGAGTATCATAAAGTATTTCTATTTTTTCTTATTTTCAACTAAAACTTGAAGATTTTCCAGATTATATAATCAGCCATTTATCTTCATTTGTTCTTTAAACGTCAGAATAACAAAAAAGGGAATTAGTGACAATATAACACACCGTGTAAGAAATAATTGGTAATATCACATAATTTGCATATATGCTTATTTGTGTTTATTTACATATGGTCATATAAGTATACATACTTATTTGTCTTCATGAACAAATAAGAATAGAACTCTTATAATTTAATTGACTTTAAAATATGTTATTAATACTCTCCAGAAATAGAAACATGGTAAACTAACGCAACTGAATGTAAAAATCTTTCTGATTTCCAGATGCACAGAGAAACTGTCTGTGTATACGCACAGCTTCAATGCTACAATTTGTCATGAGTCAATAGTAAACATGGAAACTTTGTTTTTTATTATATGTTCAGTTATTAAGTACCCATTCTCATTGCTGGTAGAAATAAAATCCTTGAATGATTTGATCTCTAAGTAGAAAAATATAGGAACAAACAAAGACTAATAAGCCAGGTTTTCCATGGTTTTTCCCCTAAAATAAAATAGATATCCATAATAAACAGATCTTACCAGATGTTTAGACCATAAAACCAAATATTCAGTCTTTGCTGCCACCAGTGGAAAGTAATACATCAGTTGTAAATGAACCAAAATCCAAAGAAAACACATATAAGAGAGAAAAAAAAATAAGGAAACAAAGAACGATCAATATTCTGTTTCATGTTGGATGAGAAGCCGTAAAAGACGTCAGTTGGCTTAACCAGCTGGTGAGATACAGCACTCTGGAGGTACAGTACATCTAGGCTTTTCAAGTGAATCTACCATGCATCTTGGTGGGACCTCCAAACTATTAAAAGGTACATTTCCTTGATAAAGAAAATCATATCCCATATACATATAAAAATAGTGCATCTCAATGATTTTATTTAGCTCGATAATTAATTTGGGAAACTGGAAAGTACTTACCATTCAGTTAAAATGAATACCTGATACAGGTGAACAATTTTTTTATAGTGAATTTTTGCTGTACCTCCTTTATCTTTAGATATGTTTAGATACACAAATACCACTGTTATAAAATTGCCTGCAGTATTTAATACAGTAACAAGCTGTACAGGTTTGCAGCCTAGAAGCGATGGGATATCCCATATAGCCTAGATGTGTCATAGGCTGTACCACATAGGTAAATGTAAGTACACTGTGTTATGTTCATGCAACAATAAAATAAACTAAAGAGGCATTTCTCAGAATGTGTCCCCTTCATTACACAATGTATTACTGTACTTGCAGCCCATTATTGGATTAGAACCCTAGTCTATTAAAGAATGAATAAATTAGATACCCTAAGACTGTTAAATGGTTTGTTCAGGGCAAAAACTGCAACTAGAACTCAAATTTTCTTTGTTCATTGATAGTTCATATACTATAATAAGTGGTGGATTAGACGTCAGAAAAAATAATTATATTCTCATCCTTTAAAAAAACACAGTTATGTGAGAAAGACAGACAATAAACAGTATGTAAAATAAAAGATTAATGTAATTTACCACAGATGTCTAGTGCAAGTTTCATTACATCTTTCTCAAATTATTACATATGAGGATATTGACCTGTGAGAAACTGAGCAAAAATTTCAAGTCATTATTCTACTAAGTGACAGAGCTGAAACCTAGAACACATGCTATGATTCTGATTCTCTAGTTTACATTTACTTTCTGATCTTGATCCCAGTATTTTAATAACTTAAACTCATAAAAATCTATTCCAATTATATTTTAAACATGCAAGCCAAAAATGAGCTAATTTGTACTTACCAAATTGTATCACTTACTGAAAATGACATTCTTAAATACATGTATTTTTTTAATAAATAGATCTCATTGCAACAGAATGACTTATGGAAAACACTAATATTATGATTCCGAATTGTACTATTGTTGTATCACATACAGCACACTGAGCCTGAGAACTGGAAATTAATCATTGTACCTTCTTAATGACTCACTTTGACTCTATTTAAAACCAGTATTTATAGAAATTTAATTTTTAATGTCTATGTGTCCTTGCAATTTCCATAATTTCATAGTAAAATTTTCTAATGCAGCATATTGAGCATTATTTATAGTGTCTCTTATGTTTTTAGTTAATAAGGTTGTCATAAATTCAGAATAAAATGCATTTAAAAGCCTGATTGTTATTACAATAATAAAACTTAAGAATTATATGAGAAAAGATGTAAGGGGGGGAGCAATTTGTGTTAGAAACCAAACTTTAGCATATTTTGCTTTACTCAGTTTTTCTAGATTTCCTAAGATAACTGAGGGAGCGTACTGAGCTCCCCGTTCTGAAGAGGTTCTTAGCCTTGCAGACCCTGAAGAATGGGGAAAGGCACTCAGGAGGCACAGTGAGTTTGCGGTTCACCCAAAGAGTTTTGTGGAAAAGCAACATATTAGACAGACAGAGAGAAGAGAGAAAGACAGCTCCCATTCTGTCAAGGGAGGGAGCCCTGAGAAGGAATCCATAGGTAGAAGCAGCTGGAGTTTTAACCCTTGAGTTATTCCCGCCCCATTCATATTCTCGTCCAATGAGAGGAGGTCTTTCAAACCCCTGACGTGATTGATCTTTGACTCTGATACTGGATTGGCTGCTTGGCTCACAACTCTGAGTTACAGAGCCCCCTCCTCCCAGAGCTTTCAGCGGGATGATTTTTTGGACAAAGGAGCCTCATCTGGCTTTCTCTACCTAGCCCGTAAGGGGGAAACCCGGACACGGAACTTGACATGTGAGTTCCTGGATGGAGGCATGGCGCTGGGAAACTCCTGCCTTTGAAATCACGCCCCTGGGGGACCCAGGAAGAGAAGTCCCTCACTAACAGCCATAGCAAAAGGAAAATTAAGAAAATGTAGATGCTATTATCAGTTTTAATTAGCTCAGTCATTTTTCAGAATAGACATTTTAAAGTTTTCACTAAACTCAAAGATTAATATTTTGTGTTAATTTAATTTGTAATTTTAATCACAGTTTAAGACATCTTCATTCATTCTTCATTTACTGAATTTTTATATAATTTCTGTTAACTTGTGAGAACATACTATTTTATGGCTTTATAAAAACATTTTCCTATAATTGCATATTAATGTGTATTCTTGTTTATAATCTAGTTTAGTAGAATTACAAATTTTATTTAATGCAATAAAAGAATTGATGGTTAGTATGACCAACTGGCAATTTTTGTCATATGTTTCTAGAGAGCCATGCAAACATGTCTCAAGGTTCAATAGTGGCATTTCTGTTAATGTCCTGATGTAAAGATATTTGTTCTCATAGAAAACTATTACTGATTTATAAATGTTTACTTCATCATTGTCTAATAACAGTCATAGGACCCAAATCAAAAGTGGCCCTTTTATTGAGTCTTCGCTGTTATCCCATTGAATTGTTTACCAGTTCTTTCACTAAGCTAACATTCTTGCTGCTGTAGGTGCTTCTACTACTGATTTCTCAGCTTTACCTGACAGTCGTCACTGGGCAATTGGGACCACCTTTCCTGGTGGTGCCTGCCAGTTATGCCCCTCCCCTATTCCTGATGGTTTGTGTTCAATGATTTCCTGGTGCAGTGACTGACTCCCTGCAAGGGGTCAAAATTGCCCTTCCCTTATATGAAGGTAGGAAAGACACCGGAGCTCCCTGTGAGATCAGAGTAAAGCCAGACCTCACGGTAAATCACATTTTTAGGGAGCTGCTTCTCCTGTATTCTGCTTCCCTCCTCGCTGTTTTTCCTGGTAGTACTCCTTCAATAAATCTTAACAAACAACTCCTGTTTTCGATTCTGAAGATACTAACGTTCTGAAAGATTTGAATATCTTTCTCTGCTCCATTTTGTTTCATTATGGTGTGCCTTTCATACATCAGGAAAAATTATCCCTTTTTTTTTTTTAAAAAAAAAAAGGCAATTTGCTGATTATAATCCTGTTAGAATGAGAATGTCATAAATGTTCTTACCACAGTTTATAAGGATTGTGAATTCTGTTCCCTGCTTACTTCTCCATACCAAATATCCCACTACATTTTTAAGTTGCAACATCTTATCTGCAGATTTTATCTTATTTCTGAAAAATAAAAAAAGAGGCAAAGTCTTGGGAGAAGAGTTCGCTAAGCATAATACAAATGACCCAAGGTAAGAATAAACTTATTTTTCTTTACTTCCTTCTCACCATTAAGATTTCTCTTCAAATGTCACAATTTTCAAGTGAGTGCCCTTGAACATGGTATACAGCTTATTCATTTTATACCATTTAAAGTAATGGCAAAATGGCAATTTTTGCACCAACCTAATATTTTCATATACCTAGTAATAATCTGTCATGTGTTGACATAGAAGAAATACAATTCAATTGCTATATTCATAGACCATATAAAGAATGTTAAATGACAATCCATAAAAGATATATATTTTTGTCATTATAGTCAATAGTAACATGTTTTCCCCACAATTACAGTGATAACGTCTATCAGTATCTCTCTCATTGGTTTAGTTTTTAAGTATAGAATACAGATACTATCATTAGTTTTTAATATTCTCATACTTGATCAAAAATATTTTTATAAGAAGGTCTAATTATATTCTTTACTTTTTACAAATATAGTAATTATAATAATGAATCACTATAATATCATTTATTTTATTATTAATTCTTAATAAAATTACTTTTTCCTTCAAAATTTATTTTTCTGACCTTCTGGTTCAAGTTGATAAATTGATTCCTGCACATTCAACCATAATCACTACAATATTCTTAGTGAAAAAGGACAAATGAATACTTGAATAAATATATCGTACACTCAAGAGAAATTGAAGGACACTTACTTTGGGGATCTGTTTATGTAATTATCTCTTTAGGTTTAGGTAATTCTTTCTTACTGTCTTTTAGTTTCAGGGCTGGTAATGACTCCAGGATTTTACCATCCTTGGATACTCCACCATCCTTTGTGGCTTTTCCTAAACCCTGGATTCACTTTCATAAAGAATCTCTTTTTTTTCTTTTTTTTGAGATGGAGTTTCGCTCCTGTTGCTCAGGCTGGAGTGCAATGGTGTGACCTCGACTCACTGCAACCTCTACCTCTTGGGTTCAAGCGATTCTCCTGCCTCAGCCTTCCAAGTAGCTAGGATTATAGACACATGCCACCATGCCTGGCTGACTTTTGCATATTTAGTAGAGACAGGGTTTCACCATGTTGATCAGTCTGGTCTTGAACTCAGGACCTCAGGTGAAACTCCTGCTTTGGACTCCCAAACTGCTGGGATTACAGGCATGAGCCACCATGCCAGCCCATAAGGAATCTCTTTCTTAATCTCCCTTAAAATAATCTCATTTGAATGTGCCCTCTGTTTCCTGCCAGGACCCTGACTGTTGCATTATGACACTGATACAGGTTTAATATTCCTTATCCGAGATACTTGGGACCAGAAGCATTTCAGATTTTGGATTTATTGATTTATATTTGCATGTACGTAATATGCTGTCTTAGGGATGAAACCCAAATCTAAACATGAAATTAATTTATTTTTCATATACACTTTATACACATTTTCACTGCAGTCCATTTTTCCCAACAGCTTAACTGGGAAAATGATTTGTGCTAAAAATAAACATAAATGCTTTTCTTTCTACTTTTCTTATAACTATTACCCATAGAGATTTCTGCAGGCCTTTGTGACATTTTCAATAGTGTCTTTATATCACTAGGCATAGAATAAGCAGAAAACCTCAGTATAGTAGTTGGCCCCATCGGAGGCATTGTGCGGACCTTGCTGTGGGTGTGCTCAGCCTGCAGATATGCCATTTTATTATCCTTTGTGAGTGTGCTTGCTTGAAGAAATATGAAGAAATATGGGCATACACAGAACAGATACATGAGAACTGAAGGGGGTTGGGAAGGTCGTTTTTCCCTTGGGGACACTGAATGAGATGTGTTGCCTTCTGACTACAACCCATTATATCTGACCAGGTGTATAATTTTTCACTTGTGACATCATATCAGCACTTAAAAAGTTTCATATTTTGGAGTATTTTAGATTTTGAATTTTTGGATTAGGTCTGCTCAACATATACTTCTAAAAATTATTATCGTTTCCATTAAGATAAGAAAATTAACACCATGTATAAGTTCTAAATTGTACTTCATATGAAAATTCCCTTTATCACATATCATAATAAAATGAATTCCACATAGAAAAGTCTTATTATAATAAAAGCAAAATCATACTTTTTATCTTAATGAGATGTATTTAGCTGATGAGAATCTGTTGTCCTTTAAAATTAGAAGAGGTATCTTTTCTTAAAATAATCCTTTTTGAAATTAATTCTTCTTAAGCTTATGTCACTTTGTATTGTTTACATTTGTTCAACCAAATACTCTAATTTCAGGCAATTTAACAGCATTATTTTTATATATTATGCTTGTTTTAAACTGGCTTAATCAGTGACTTTGAAACTCTATATTTGTTGTCAAATCTATTGTTTAAAAAAAGTTTTTAGTCATGTGCAATAAGAAGAAAATTTGGTAAAATATTATTCAGTTGTTTTCTCTTCAATACTTTAAAAAATGATTACATATTAAATTAAATGATTTTATGATAATGTGAATTAAATATTGATATGAATCAGAGATGGCATAAGTGCTTCAATTTTTATTTTAGGGTAATATAAGTTCTTGCTATAGGCAACATTTTTGTTATAATTTATTTTAAACAACTAATGTTGCAATACTCAATATATTATCATAATGAAACATCAGTATTCCCTAAGCCCATTGGAAGACACATAATATTTATAGCAACTAAATGTAACTCTCTAATGACAGGGTCTATTGGCTCTTCACCATTGAATTCATCATACGTATCAAAATAATGGAACATAGTATCTGATAAGCATATAAAGTATTGAGAAACAAGACAAGATTTCTGTCTTCCATGGGTTTATAATCAAGAGACCATTATATTATGTTCTAATCATTGTATTATAATATATAAGGACATGTCAAGTCTGTAGTTGCATGTAACATAATATCATTTTTTTTAACTCTTAATTATGACAAGACTACTCGTGGTTGGAATATTTTACCATTCTAGTACCAAGCCTGACATATAAAGGACTGAGAATATTAATATCTTATCAACTCTGGAATCATTCTCAGTCAAAATCGTGATGATAAAGTTTAAATAACTGGGTTTTTGTAATTGGGTTTTGATATGACATCAAGTACAACTATTCTTAATCAAAAGAAGATTAATTTAATAACAAGTTCAGTGAGAACACTGGTTCTTTACAATTCTCAACTCTGTTATCTTCATGTTTTTGTTTTTATCTCATGTTTGTCTTCTTAGGCTTTCAAGATATTCATAGCTTCTGCCAGCATCATGCTCACATACAAGTATTGCCAAAAGAAAGAAGTTGCAGAGTTTCTACTTATAAACTATGCATCTAATTTTACTGGGGATCCCCACTTTTCCCATAAGCTCTCATATCATCTTCTCAAGTTGTATTGTCTAGGAACAGATTACATCCATGAAGTGCAGCTCCATAATATACTAGGAAAATATTTAAACTTTCATGAAATCAATAACTAACACATACCTATTTCTGGCCAATATGAAATAAGTGAGAGGGATCATGTGAAAAGAAGAAGAAGTCTGAAGATTATTTGACAATTTGTACTGTTTGCTATGAAACCCAAAGAAGGATTCAGTTCACAAATAGACAGATTTAAATACATTGCAGCAGTGTACTGGAGATTAAAATCTTATTCTGGAGATTATTTTTTGCTGTTTTTAATCTTGAAAATTAGACAAACAAATAAAATTTACAGAATAGTATTTTCACTTATGGTAAAGAGAGTGTAATAGAGAACAGATTTAACCTAACACTTTAAAAAATCCCAGTAACAATGACAATAAACAAATGGACAAAATATACAAATCTATGGTCATTCAAGACATTGAGGATCAGGTATCCAAGGACAGTGATCACCGAGTGATGGACAACAAACAGGATAAGTTCTACAGCTTACTGCCCAGAGGAAATTTCTAGGTTGCAATGAAGAAAGAGAGAACATCAGCAAAGTCTAACATTTCCTGAGAGTTGTGGAGGTGAAGCTTGGAATGTGGAAAACCAAGGTGGCTAGTACGTACAGGGCTGATTAGTGAAGTGGAAAGACATGCACAGAGAATTTAGCAGACTTGTATAGAGTTACATTTTGAACACTCTGGTGAATGCTAACAAATTTGTACATGTGTAGAAATAACCCATAGCCAAATAAGTAATTACCCCAGAAGGATTAGAGAGAAGAATATCTAGAGTCTTACATGACTTGAACGTTTCCAACCACTACACTTGATATTTTATAATTCAAGTGACATTAGTAGGAATACTAAAAGCATCCTTGCTTCAGCAATCAGAGAAAAAAACAATCTTTATTATGGAACAAAGATGCTCTGATATCACATAACAAAGCTTAAAAACAATATTTGAAAGGATCAATCCATTTAAAATATCTTAAACACATCCAAGAACTTAAATAAAAATAAATTTAAAACCTACAAATGATAGAATCAGTAGACAACGGCATAAGAACAGTTTTTTTTAGTGTCTTGAAATATTTTTATTATAATTGTTACACCTTTTTGAAAAAGTTGGTCTAAAAAGTAATTTTTCTTGAACTATTAAATAGTAGAGCTAACTTCAATTACACAAAACAATTTTCTTTTGATTGAGTCTATATTGAATAGCCTTGTGGATAAGGACGAGGTTTTTTTTT
>CAUYQU010050577.1:0-208990 GCA_963574635.1 Cheracebus regulus | reverse complement strand
AAAAAAAAAAAAAAACCAAAAAAAAAACAAATTTCTTTTTTTTTTTTTTTTTTTTTTTTTTTTTTGCTCTGTAAAAACAAATCAGCACTGAATAATCTGTAATAGTCATGGATTTTGTCATTCATGATGGGAAAGTTGAATGTCTTCCTTTCTGCCCTGTTTTCTTGGCATTATGCAGTCAGATGAAGGTCTTCAAATATTTGAATGATTCTGAAACTGTAGATGATTGAAACATTCTCCCTAATTCCTACTGCCCCTTTGTGGACATTTGGGTCATTCCTTTGGTTGGCACCAAAATCGATATACTCTTCTGCTCCTGAATTCCGGGCATCTTAAATTAAAATTGCTGATGTCTCTTAAATAGATCAGAGTTATTGTAAAAATAATAACGTTATAGTTGGTAAAGACTGACTCTTTATAGAAGGAAACCTTATGGAAGGAAATTTTCTTAGCCGCTGAGTGTAAAGGATCAAGCAAGCACTCTTTGTCCTAAACAAAGTTGCAAATCTCAATCTTGATTATTCAGACATCAGCAGGGTAAAATTGTATTGTGAATTTAAGAATATGTTTTCCTCAATGGAAGGCATCTCAGACTCCGAGTTGGCAGGAGGACTTAGCAAAAGTCACACATTCATTTTAAAATTTAATTTCTTTTTGAGAAAAGGAAGCATTCAAAGTTAGGTAGAAATAGAAGTAAACAGACCATGTGGCCCTTCAAGTTTCCAGCTCTCCTTCTTACAATTGTCAAATTTTGCATCATGATATGAAGAGAAATGTGTTACTGTAAGACTGTCTACACAGATGGCCTTAAAATATTGCCTGACATAAAAGCAATAAACAGCTCTCAGTACTGCAGAAGCTAAATCTTCATTTCCGTCATCTATTTCTGTGAGTTTAAGAGCTTATTTTGATGAGGTCATTATAATGATTCATTTCTGGAGTTTCCGTTGTATGTAGGTTTCCTCAAGAGCCTCGTAACCATGCACCATCAGGAGTGTGGTCGGCAGTAATTAAGGAGCCCCCAGTTTTCTCTGGGCAGGAACAACTTTTTCTTTTCCCATGAAGTTGAAATCTTGGAGTTTAGAGCAAGCTGTTGGGAAGGTGGGCGCCTCTTGAGGATGGGATAGAATAAATGCCGGCCGTGGGGATTCTGCAGAGCACCCTGGCGGTGCCCATGGGTGGCTGCTCTTCCTTGGGGCACAGAGGCAGCAAAGCAACCCATCGATAAGAGGGCAGTGCGGCTCACCAGGGAATCCAGTGTGCGGACTGCAGGCTTGGACGGGCAGGTGAAGCTGTGGAAGGCTTTGGAAAAGAAGAGCTTGTAAATAGGGAAGAACAAATGAGGTGATTGAACCTTAGGAAATCACAAATGGGTAACAAATAGCCCCAATACAGACCCATCTTTCTTTTCCCCTTTGTAAATTCGCAGTCTCCTTTTTTTCCCCTACCCTTTAAGGAGCTTTAGCAACCTTATTTTGTCTCTGTTTTAAGGCAAATGTACATCCTGTCTTGAGTTCTGTTCATTCCTTCCCTTCCTCTCTTGCAGGTTTTGATCTGGTAAAATGTGAGGATCCAGGCATCCCTAACTATGGCTATAGGATCCGTGATGAAGGCCACTTTACCGACACTGTAGTTCTGTACAGTTGCAACCCAGGGTATGCCATGCACGGCAGCAACACCCTGACCTGTTTGAGTGGAGACAGGAGAGTGTGGGACAAACCTCTACCTTCGTGCATAGGTGAGTGCGGAAGCTGGTCGGACTATTGTGCAAAAGCCAGGCCTCGGGGTGCTCACGCCATGTTGTTTTGACTTCCTTTATTAGAAAAGAGGAGGAATTTAATCACACTTTCCAGTGTGAGTTTTATGTATTCTGAGGTTTGCATGTGTCTGTGGGTGTGTGTTTTCAGGTATGAAAGACAGATTTTCTAGTTCTCTTTTATGGAGACTCTAGGTACAGTGTTATTATTTAAATTATCACGTGAGTATCTGATTGCTTTATGCTCTCAACTTTAATTGCATGGAGGATAAAGACGTTCTACAGAGTTAATGATGTGGATGGAGTAAAGAAATGATCAGGAACCATAGATGATGGTGATTCTTTTTGTATATAATGCAGACAGAATGTCTCTGGTTTTGAAAAATAGCTAAATAGAAACGTGTGATGCTTGAAGTTTAATGTTCCCATCTCTCTGTGTCTTCTGCAGCTGAATGTGGTGGTCAAATCCACGCAGCCACATCAGGACGAATATTGTCCCCTGGCTATCCAGCTCCTTATGACAACAACCTCCACTGCACCTGGATTATAGAGGCAGACCCGGGAAAGACCATTAGGTACTTGTTTTATTTTGGTTTCAGTGATTTGAGAAAAGAGATGTGCCTTCTATTCTTGTAGCAGAGATAGCGGTACAAATATCCATGGTTAAAGTTTCTGAACTAAAGAAGAAAAGGTAAAGCTGTAGCTAAATGTTTTATTGGCTCACTTGCTTATTTTGCTATTCCCTTGAAACCATTCATTAAGTCCTATATAATAAGGACAAAATGAGAGGGTATCAGTTAGCTTCTGCTGCCTAACATACTATACCCAAAATTTAGTAGCTGAAAGAATATCATGACTTTGTGTGTTACCTGGGTTGTTCTGATCTGGGTGAGTTTGACTGGGGATGAGTGATCCAGGATGACCGTCCTTAGGTGTGAGGGCCTCAGCTGGGATGGTTAGGAAGGTAGGAGCCCCTCCCTATCAGATTTCTGTTCCTGTGGTAGGCTGGTCAGGGTGGGAAGATTGTAGCAGCAATGGATGGCAGACTTCAGACTGCTGCTTGCATTATACTTGCTAAGGTGCCCTTTGTCAAAGCAAGTCTCATGGGCCAGGCAAGACTCAAGTTATGAAGAATTAGACTGTACTGCTCCTTTAATAGGAAGAGAAGCAAAGTCATATTTTAAAAGGACTTGTGTACACGGATGGGAACAATGTGTGTCATTTTGCAATATACCAAAGTAACTTTGAGGTAGACCAAGGAAGTGCTCTCCTCTAAAGTAACACATATAAAAGAAAATCACTGCAGATTTCAGAAAATGATGTAAACATTTAAGCAAAAAGTGTTCAGTTCCAATAGTGAGTTCTACATTATTATGGTGAGTTATTTAAACCAACAAAAAGTAATGTTTTTAAAGTAAGCTCTCTTTAATATTTTTAAAGTAGTCAGAAATCTGTCTCAAAAGCCATACCAGTAAGACAAAAGGTCATTTTAAGATAAGTTCTTTATTTTTAGTTCTTGTTGAAAATGAAGAGGACACATAGTCCTTAACAATATTTCTTAATTTTTTTTTCCTTCAATTAAACTTTCTGTTTCATTGTTGTTGTTACTAATTCTCTGTACAAAAATTGCTTTTGGGAAACTGTGATCTCCAGTAGCCTTAATCTGCATGTCCCAGGTGTCTCTACTCCTACCTCATGCCATTGTGCCCACTAAAGACTAAATGAATCTGCCCAGCTACTTCAGCTCCTCCTTCACATATGTAAAGCTGAAAAACAGCAGAAGGTCAAAGTCAGGCTGGGCACAGTGGCTCATACCACCTGTAATCCTAGAACTTTGGGAGGCCGAAGTAGGTGGATCACTTGAGGTCAGGAGTTTGAGACCAGCCTGGCCAACATGGTGAAACCCCGTCTCTACTACAAATGTAAAACTTAGCTGGGCGTGGTGGCATGTGTCTGTAATCCCAGCTATTCAGGAGGCTGAGGCAGGAGAATTGCTTGAAGTTGTTGAGTGGAGGTTGCAGTGAGCTGGGATCATGCCACTTCACACTAGCCTGGGTGAAAGAGTAAAACTCTATCTCAAAAAAATAAAAATAAAAAAAGTCAGAGAAGTATCTTTCTGGGGAAGTGGAAGAATGAAAAATATTCATAAACGAATGATTTATGTCCTTTTTCACAAAAGCCACCCTATCAAGCTTAGTAATGTGTATTACATAGATATCATAGACATTTCACTGCAACCTTATAACAACAAAAATAAGATGGGCTAAAATGGAGTGAGGGAAATGCATATTCTGTTAGATGATACTGTTTTTGTACATCTGACATCTAATGTCTTTGAAATTTATGTGTTTCACTGTTTATTTGGTCACATTAACAACTTGGGAGTGAGTTGAACTTATGTAGTACAAGCTATTACCACTTGTAAACCCTGTGTAAGAAAAAGTCTCACTACATAAAAGGAGCAAGAAGAAAAATTAAAGCATATCTAGAATGCAAACATCTTAGGGTGATGTTTCTGCTGCTATGATAGAATATTACGGGCTGCGTAATGTATAAAGAACAGTTTATTTGCCTAACAGTTATGGAGGTTGGGAAGTCTGAGGGCATGACACTGGCATGTGGTGAGTCCACATGGTGAGAGCATCACACAGTGAGGAAGTGCACTAGAGACAGAGAGAAAATGGGGCTAAGCTTGCCCTTCCGTCAGGAGCTCGCTCCCGATATAGCTAACCCACTCCCATGATAACAGCATTCATCCCTGCATGAGAGCCCAGCCCTTATGACCTCATCACCTCTCAAAGGCTCCCACTTTAAATATGGCTACAATGGCAATTAAATTTCAACATGGGTTTTGGTGGAGATGCTCAAGCCACAGACACACTGTTTTATAATAACTCATTTTAAAATTAGCGTGTGTCCTTAATCAAGGTAAATGATTAGTTTGATGATTATTGATCTTTTGGGACAACAATAAGGTATATCAGAGTAACAGGATTTAATATTTCATATTCCTCAAGAAAGACAATAAAGACATGTTTGTATGGAAATAAATAGGCCAGGCATAGTGGCTCACACCTGTCTTACCAGTACTTTGGGATCGTGAAGCAGGAGGATGACTTGAGCCCATGTGGGCAAGGCTGCAGTGAGCTATGATCACACCACTGCAGTCTTAAGTAAATAAACAAATTAAATATTAGTTCTTAACTTTGAATTCACAAATACTAGATTTGAGTAATGTAGAAACTAATCCACTGGCTTTGATTTTGAAAAGTTGTGGAAATCATCTATGATAATGGAATGACTTTATATAAAAAAATTTATTTTCTTTTAGAAGGATTGCAAATTTTTGTTTTTCTTACAGTTTCCTTTATGGTTTAATTTTCTGGAATTGGAGTGAGCACTGCCTTTCTCTAAATGCACATCAAGTGATGAATTCACTCTTTGCAGGTGAATCTCATACTTGGTTTGTATTTTAATGGGAAAAGAGAAATTAATAAAAAATGAATTAATAAAAATGTGCAGTTTTTATAGCATAAACTGACTTTAACATTTAATAATTAAAATTCTAGAAAAGTTCATTGCATACAGCAATGAGTTTTTCTGGAGAAATTTTCTTCTTATATATATCTTTTAATATGAGGGTATACACTATCAAATTTATAAATATGTCTACTAAATTTAAAGCATAAACTTCTAATAAGCAAGTTAAGAGGGTAGCATTAGCATTTATTATTAATTTCCTCAAATGACATTCAACTTAATCCTAAAATGTTTTCAATGAATGTACCACTCTTCATTAAAAATATAAATGCAATTTTTAGTAAGGCAATCTCGAAAAATCATAATTAGTACATAAATTGTACTAAGACTTAGAAAAATGGTATCTGGTCTTAGCCCTGATATTAGCTGGCATGTTTAAGTCTTGTTTATTTCAGTAGTAACATAGTCAATATTACCTACAATGTTAACTTGAAAACAGGGAGAACATCAGTCATATAAACATGAACCCAGGGATTAATTCAGCTATTTAAAAACCTTAATATAAATATAATCATTACTATGCATTTATACTGTGATTTCTTAGTGTAAATATTTTTCACTCTCAGAAATGAATAAACAGCAGGATCTTTGAAAATATGAAAAGGCTGGTTTCAATACTTTAGGCCAATTATCACGGCTATGTGGATTTCATTGAGGCCCAGAGCAATTTCTGCTTGTATAGTGCAATTCCTTCTTGTTTGAGGTAATAGAACACCCCCAAATAGTTAGTTATGGAGAACTTGGGTCTAGAAGAATTTGTAATTTTAACATATATGGTATAAAGCAGTTACCTGAGCCAAATTTAATTAAAAGTCTAATCACAAGACACTGTAGTAAATTTAGCCCCATTGAAAGTTAAACGGTAGTATTTCTCTAAGAGATCCAGCATATTTCATTGCCAAGCAGAGCCATGATTTATATAATAGAAGTAACAGCATTATAAACTTCAGCTAGCAGCATTAAAGGCTATGTTTTACATAACCATATGTGTACATTGTTCCTAAGTTTTAATTGCTTTTCTGCCAGTGTAATTGTCCAGAAAGCTCACTTTGAATGTATTTCTGTTCCTAATTGTTAGCAGGAAATTGCATTTGGTAGTATAGTTGAAGGGAATTATTTTTAATAAGCTCACACAGTATGAAAAACATTGGAGACATATCAAAAATGTATCAAGGTTGTCAAAAGCATTCCTATGCAGACATTTAGGAAAAGTAACATGTGGTTTGGTGACCCCGGTGTTCTGCCTGCTGTCCTACCGTGAATTTTCTTCCTGGCAGCATCAGGTCGTAGAGAGATTAAAATCTGCATTGGAGATCTAGGAATATTAATCCATTTCTGATCAACCTTCCAGATCCCAGTAGGAAATATATTCAAGAGGAAAACTAAACATTAATCTCGAGTGTCCATGTCCAGCCTCTGTACATAAACCACAAGTGGGTGCATTTTCCGTACATAACAGACAGGTATGGGGCCAGTTGGAATCGAAGCATATCCAATTTATCCGTTCCTATCAAGATCACTATAGATAGACCTTTCCCTTATTTTTTATAGATAATGCAAAGAAACAAGAAGTTAAGTGAATTTCAGCCAGGAAATTAAAAAATTGCTGTAAAGGGCTACAGTTTCCCCCTATGCCTCTACTCCAGACCCCCTGAACCTGGAGCTCTGGGAGCAGCTGCTGGGCATGGGTCACTTAGGAGATCCTGAGTCAGAGGGAAGAAATTGGCAACCCCCTCATTTTGCAAGGTTTTGACACAGTTTCAGTTACCACAGTTTGGTTAAATAACACCAGCTCCTAACCACACCACTCACATTTCAGTTGCCATGATACATAAACTGTGAGGAAGTACATAAAGGAGAAACTCTGAGCTCTTCAGTTCCCAAATCACTGTATGGATAACAAGGCACATCCTCATCACTGGTGACAGATCATGTATCCTCTTTCAGTGTCTGCTGGTGACTGCTCACAGGGTGCCTGCTATTCAGTGCATGTACAGACAGCAAAGAGGGTAGTTGTGTGGTCTTCTTTGCTCCTGGTGATCAGTGCACTTCATGTCTTACAAAATTGGATTTTCCAAAGAAGGAATTGCCCAGAAAAGACGGACATGCAGTGATGAAATGAAAATTGATTATCATGGGAAGTTAAACTCCAATCACACATAAATGGAATTAAGGAGAAATAGCTCAAGTGGGAACACTGCCGTTGCTGTGAAGAGAGACCTTAGATAGGCAGCCAGGGAAACTCAGCCAAGGAGGATGCAGGAATGTAAGGGAGGAAATTGGCTGTGATGAGGAGAGTCCCATAAAAAGTGACTCCAGGAAAAAAAGAAACTTCTAGAGATATTTCAGGATCGGAAAAGCACAAAAGATAAAATGGTGGAAGTTGATCCAAACTTCCCTGACTTCTCTCCTCAGAGCTCATCAAGTGTTCCCAGCTCCTCACATTTCATCATTATTTCATCATTATTGTCATCCTTCCCTATTTGTGTCAATGTCTCCCTCTAAGGGATGGGAGGCTTTAATCTTTAGTGTTACCTTCAATTGCTTATTTTTCCTTTCTCAATATCCAATAATTTTCCACCTAAAACAACACAGGACTATATATCTCATGGAATTCTTTTGATAAATTACATGAGATTTCTTCAGACTGGGCACTAAAAAAAATGCACGGAATGTGATACCAAAGTCCTGTCATTTCTCCATCTGTTCATGTTTTCTTTCTTCTTATCCACCATTACCAATTCCCATGGTTTTACTGTTACCTTAATCTTCTCTCAACTGGCCTTCCCAAATCCATCCTTTACCCTCTCCATTCTCTCAAACATCCCCACTGTACATTGACAAGCACCAGCTCCTTACCCAGAACCAAAATACCTTCTAGAATTTGGCTGACTATGGCTTTACGCACATATCTTTGGCTGCTCATGGGTACTTTATCCTTCAGCACAAAGAAACCTTGACTGATCTCTGACCACAGCCTGCACTGCTGTGGCGGTCTCTGTTTACGCATACTCTCGGGTTTCTCCTCATAGACTCATCTCCAGTTTCTTCCCATCTCTTAGGACCCAGTTAAAATGTCAGCATCAAAAATTCATTTTTATTACCCCATCCAGAAGTATCCTGTGTCCTTCCCTCTGCTCATGATTTCTCTCCATCAGTTATCTACCTTCTGTCCTTATCATCGCTGTTAATACCATATCCACGTGTCAAGACCTCCATGGCAAGCCTCACTAGCTCCCACACTCCTGTGATCTCCATGTCTCATGTGGACCACATCTGAAGCCTCCCAAACACTCCTCCTTGCCCACCACCCAGCTCCTTTGTGGGGCAGACCCTCCTAACTCACCAGGCCTCTTCACTGACCGCCCTGCAAGGGCTCCCACTCCAAGCAGTATGGTTTGTTTTCTTTATTTAAAAAGTTTATGTCTATAAAATTAATGTCTAGATATAGATTTTGAAAAAAATGTAAAACACCCATAAAGAAATTGTGCATTATTCCCCTGTAGACATCAACGTTAACATGTTGGCAAACGTCTTACATGTCTCAATGTATATTCTGTGGTGTGGACATGCATCATTAAACATTGTCTCTTGTTTGTTGTTTCTTTCGTTGTTTTTTTTTCTTTGAGACAGAGTCTCACTCTGTTGCCCAGACTCGAGTGTGATGGCGTGATCTCAGCTCACTGCAACCTCAGCCTCCTGGGTTCAAGCAATTATCCTGCTTCAGTCTTCCCAGTAGCTGGGATTACAGGTGTGCGCCACCATACCCAGCTAATTTTTTTGTGTTTTTTAGTAGAGTTGGAGTTTCACCACATTGGCCAGGCTGGTCTCGAACTCCTGACTTCAAATGATCTGCCCGCTTTGGCCTCCCAAAGTGCTGGGATTATAGGCATGAGCCACCATGCCTGGCCATTTCTAATTTTTCATCTTGTACATAATGATGTGACAAGTAGTCTTGTAAGTAAATCTTTGCCTATATTTATATAATTCCTGATAATAAATGCCTAGTAAATTGTTTGCTGGGTCAAAGGGTGTGAACATCTTCACGTGTCTTAATACAAGTCTTTCTATAAAGCAGAGCTAATTATTTTACTCACCTATGCTTGGCATAAAAAGAAAAACTATTTTGTTCACTCATATGCAGGATAAACTCTTTGGCCTGGTTTATGGTTATTTATTTTCCTTTATTTTGAAATAATAAAGTGCTACAGAAAAAAAAAACACCCTAAATGTACTTTTCTGTAATCTTAGACACCAAAGAAAACTGCACTTTAAAAGGTGATATACCTTTGTGTAATTTTTTCTATGCAAATACAAACATATAAAATTTGATTTGTTCGTTTATCTTTTTATTTAATTATTTTTATACCATGTTATTCTGAACATTTATTTTCAGTTAATAAACATGGTCAAATGTTTACATCCTAATTTGTAATTCTGCCTCATCCTAGTTAGTTATGGGATAGTGTTCCATTGCCTGAATGTGCCATAACTTATTTAAACTATACCCTTTTGGAATATTCAGGTTGTTTTTAATTTTTTCGCTGTTATAAGTAATGCTACCAACCTCCCTGCATGTCACCGCCAGGGCACTTTTCATGATGAATTTCTGAAGCTGCACTTGCTATGTTTGCACATTTGAATTTTTATAGCCATTACCAAATTGCCTCTAGAAGGAGTAGATATACCACCAGCGGTACATGGAAATGGGCATCTCCACATTCTCCCTGAAACTGGACAAAGGCTTTTTAATCGTTAACAGTCTGACCAGAAAAAAAAAAGTTATTCAAAACATTTTATTGGTTATATTTTTTATAGCTTTCCTGTGTTGACTTTTTTGACATGTGAATGTATTTGGTTAGTGACTGCTCTTTGCACTTCACCTTCTATGTGCAATTCCTATTCTCTTCTTTCCCTGAATTTTGTTTCTACTTTCTCTTGGCTAGACAAGAGCCTTCCCTGACGCTATGAGGCAGAATAAGACCCATGTCGTTCTGTGCTGGGGGCGTGCTTTTCTTATATCTGTCAGACCTTGGGACACTGTGCATTGGAGGGTGTATGCTTCTACTCATATGCCTGCATCTCATATCACAGAGTTCCCTAGCGATGATACCACATTGCACTCCATGTCTTAACTTCCTTTACCTAGTGGAATCATGTCTGGCATTTTGACTTTCAGCAGTGTTTCATTTGAATAAAAAATGACTGATATTTACCTACATTTAAACTTTGTTGCATCATATTTTTTGTTGGAGTCATGAAACATTCTCCAAGAGGTAAAACTCCATGGTACCAGCATGCATGTTTGTTTGTCTGTGTAAGCTTCTCATTGGCATAGAATATAAAAACTGTACAAATTATAAGTGCAGCTTGTTCACAGAAGAAACACCCCCATGTAACCAGAGTCAGATGAAGAAAGGGAAAATTATCCAGACTCAGGAGAGACCTTTGAGCTCTATTCAAGTTATCTCTTCTCCAGGTTAATCATGTTCAGACTTGAGAAGAGTTTTGCTCAATTTGAATTTTATATAAAAGATAATTGTTGGGCTCAGTGGCTCATGCCTGTAATTCCAGCACTTTGGGAGGCCAAAGCAGGCCAATTACCCAAGGTCAGGAGTTTGAGACCAGCCTGGCCAACATGGTGAAACCCTGTTTCTACTAAAAATACAAAAATTAGCCAGGTACGATGGCACATGCCTATAATCCTAGCTACTAGGTTGGCTGAGGCAGAATTGCTTGAGCCCAGGAGACAGAGATTGCAGTGAGCCGAGGTTTCTCCATTGCACTCCAGCCTGGCTGACAGAGCAAGACTCTGTCTCAAAAAAAAAAAAAGAGAGAGAGAGAGAGAGAGACGGAATTGTACCGTATGATTCATTTTGGGTCTGGCTTGATTTCCTCAACCTTCATGCCCATTGATACAGTTAGCTATTTCATGGTGTCAGTATGCTATAATTTATTCATTCCTGGTGTTGATGGACATTTGGATTGTTTTCTTCCAGTTTGGGGTTAATGCAAACTGTGTTGCTTTGAATATGGTTTGACATGTTACCTGGTGAATGTATGTATGCTTTTTCCATGGGCATATACCTAGCCCGGGAAATGATGGGTAATGGTGAATCCTACCTTCAGCAGTATTAGGTGCTATCAGTTTTCCAGTGGTTATACTTTTCCTCACTCCCTGAAAGGGGGGGTATATGAAAGAGTTTCAGGAACTTCACCTTCTAAAAAACAAAGGGATTGATTGTTTTATCATTTTAGCCATTCTGCTGGGTGTGTGATAGGTTTTTATTTGCATTTCCCTGATGACTGATCACAGTAAACACTTTTTTATATGTTTAGTGGCCTTTTGAATATCCTCTTTTATTAATTGCCAGTTGAAGTTTTTTGTCCATTTTTTTTCATATTGAAATGATTTAGTAAACACAGGTTTTTAATTCCAATGAGTCATAATAATTTTTACTCATTTTTTCCTTATGGTTAACAAATTTTTACACTGTATTTAAATGTATGCTTTGCCACATACTTTGTTAAGGTTGGCTTTAGTGATTTTGTGTCCAGAATGCTAGCTCCTGCCTCCCCAAAGCTGTAAAAGTGTTATCTTACTTATTTTACTGTTCATGTTTACATCTCTGTTCCATCAGGGACAGATTTTTGTGTTTGGTATGGAGCGTAAAGAAAATCTATGGAGTGTCATAGATCTTTGTCCATAGTGAAGTTCAATTGACCGTTTATTGAAAAGGGAATTATTTCTTTATTGCTCTATAGTACAAACATAGTCATTAACTAGGCAACTAGATCTATGTAGATCCATTTCCAAACTGAATTTCATTCCATTGATCTATTTACCTATCTAGTTCAATGCCTTTCTAACTTAATTCCTGATTTACTTTATAACACATCTTGAGACCCAGTACCATAATCTAGCTTCGTTCTTCTTCATATAGATCACCATGACTGTACTTGACCCTCTGCATTTCCATATGAATTTTAGAAACACTTGTAATTTTTTACAAAATAAATTGCCTGGAATTTTATTGAAATCACATGACATCACTAGATCATTCTGGGGAAAAGTGACATCTTTTGAAATCCTGAACTTTCTGGTTCCTGATGTTGTATACTTCTCCATTTATTTAGGTTTTGTATGATTTCTCTCAATGATATTTTGCAGTATTCTTGGTGAAAGTTTTGCACAGTTTTGGTTAGAATTGTTTCCAGCTCTAGGATGCTTTCTGCCTAATGGGCAAACATATGTGACCAGGTAATTCAGAATCCATAGTCCTCTTCTCTTCTCCACCTAAGACCTTCAATGATTTCATCCAGTCCCATTGTTAATAAACAATTTCTTTGTTAAAGATACACGTTATTTTCTCCACCCTGACTTCCCTGTGAGACTCCAAACTTACATGAACAGCTGCCTACATATCCTCCATCAATGTCTAATTGACAACTGAAACTCCACAGGTCCAAGACAGAATCTCTGAATTTCTCCATCCCATAAACATATGGGATGTTTCTCAGTTCAGTGGAAGGCAATTCCATTTTTTCTGGTTTCTCAGGCACAAACTTACAGAGTCAGTGCATCCTCACCTCACACATACCTTTTCCAATCCTGTTTTCTCTCACTTCAAAACGTATCCAGGACCTGACCAGTGCATGGGTGCCCCCACGCTCAGCTCATCTCAGCACATACACCAGTTTCTTGGATTACTCAAAATGCTGACAGAGTATAATTTTCCCCCACAGCATGTTGTCAACAAAGCAAGCAGGGACCGTTCTTTAACTTGTTGGTGAGGACTCACTAAAAACCCTGCATTGGCATATCATCCTTAAAACATCCTACAAAGCCCTCTGTGCATAGGCACTTCTCTGCACCATCCCATTCATGACCCCCATTCTTCTTTGCTCTCAGCAGCGCGGTCCCAGTCCCCCTCTCTCTGCTCTGGCTGCACTGCCTCCTGGGTGTTCTCAGATGCTGACGGTATGCCACCTACGTGGGGCTTTTGCTTGGCTGAACTCTTCCCTCACAGTGGACGTTACAAACACCCTTAACTCCTTCAAGGTTCCACCCAAGTCTTCCTTCGCCAAGATGGCTTACCCTATTTAATACTTCAGCCTTTTCCTTCCTCCCCTAAAAATTAGTATTCTCAATGATTCTTTTGCTGCTCTACTTTTTTATTTCTTCAACTGCATTTACCACCTACTAACATTCCGTACTCTTCACTTATTTATTATGGATGCTGTAGATTGCCTGTCTCTTCCCTGTACAATATGAATTCCATGAAGGCAGGGCTCTGTGCAGTCGGCAAATGTATGCAAAGTTCCTAGAAGTGCACTTAGTACATTTTTGGTGCTCATTAAATGTTAAATTATTGAACTAAATATAAAAGGGAATGTCTTATAGATGCAAAATGATAATCAACTTTATGAGTGATCAGGAAAACGTAATGTAAACAAGACGTCATTCCCCAACCATCAGATATTCTGTCTGTACAACTCTTAGTCTGATGGTAATCAGGTATTGCTAAAGATGTGCTTAAACAAGGGCATTCATACATTATCCTGGACCAAATCAATTAGAATCCCAAAGGAGAGTGAGTTGGCAAGTCCACTTTGTGATGCTGGCCTGGAACGATCCTTGGATCAGTACAACGGAATATCCAGTGCGGTGCCACTGGCAAAATGAAAAAGCAGAAATGAACTGCCCTTTAGTAGAGAACTAAGAAAATAAAGCACTTACAGTTTTAAACTAAGTGAACAAAATTCTACATTTTTTAGTATAAAGGTCTCTCTCATAATACTGAGTATAAAAGCAATTGAAAGTGATACAAACACATACGTTTCAAGTGATATGTAATATGTAACTACTCTTTTTTTTTTCTTAGATGGAGTCTTGCTCTGTTGTCCAGGCTGGAGTATAGTGGCACGATCTTGGCTCACTGCAACCTCTGCCTCCTGGGTTCAAGCGATTCTCCTGCCTCAGGTTCCTGAGTAGCTGGGACTACAGGCACATGCAACCATGCCGTGCTAATTTTTTTGTATTTTTAGTACAGATGGGGTTTCACTATGTTAGCCAGAATGGTCTCGATCTCCTGACCTCGTATCTGCCCTCCTCGGTCTCTCAGAGAGCTGGGATTACAAGCGTGAACCACTGGGCCCAGCCGTAACTACTCTTTAAACACATGAGTACTATATATTGTTTAGGGATATATATATGTATGTGGATGTACATGTGTATAAAAAATGTGTGTATATATACATATTTATACATACACATATGTGTAAATATATGTGTATATACATACATATGTGTATATATGTATATGTGCGTATATACACACATATGTGTATGTATCTGTACATGCATACATATATATGTATGTGTGTATGCATACACATATATTTACATACATATACATACATGTATATTTATGTACACATATATATGTATATACATACATATGAAGGTTATGAAAATATGAATGGAAATATTATATTACAACTTCATAATGTGTGATAAGAGAAAGAACCAATGATTTGGTGGAGTGGAGGCAAAAAATGGCTGCATGTATAAGATTTTATTGATTAAAAATTCTGAACTGGGTGTGGTGGCTCATGCCTGTAATCCCAGCGTTTTGGGAGGCTGAGGCCCGTGGACACCTGAGGTCAGGAGTTCAAGACCAGCCTGGTCAACATGGTGAAATCCCATCTCTACTATAAATACTAAATAATAATAATAACCGGACATGAAAGCTCATGTCTGTAATCTGAGCTACTCGGGAGGCTGAGGCAGGAGCATCACTTGAACCCAGGAGGCGGAGGTTTCAGTGAGCCAAGATTATGCCACTGGACTCCAGCCTGGGGTCAGAGAGAGACTTTGTCTCAAAAAAAAAAAACGTTCTGAAGCAAACAGGACAAAATGTTAACATTGGTGGCAGTAGGAAAATAAAGATGTACTATCTGTTGTACTTTTCTCTATATTTAATAGTTTATCTACTATCCTCTGTACTTTTCTCTATATTTAATGGCTTATCTTGATTATTTTTAAAATACACCATACATTCCATTCCTTATGCAGGACGAGATAGATGTTTTCTTTAAATATATAATATGTGCAAAACAAAGCAGTTAAGGTTTGTGAGTAGTTTTTTGTTTGTTGTCTACCGTTAGTTTACCTCCCTTGCAGTCAATGTGCAATAAGCAGTAAATAAAAAACCTGTAAATCAGACCCATTCAGGACATACAAAAAGTTTTTTTGTGATTTAGCTAAATCCTTTTTACTTCAGTGGCCATAAATAGGACTACGTATATCCTGCTGCCTGTGAATGTAAGTCCTTCGGGCATGGAGATTTTTAAATCATTCTGAAAAAAGACCTGAAAGTCTAACAGAAGTATTCTAAAATTTTATAAAGAAGAAAGTTTATATTACCCATTTTTGCCTTTATGTTGGCATTTTAAATGACTTTTTAAATATAATTTTTAGAAACAAGTATAACACAAGAGCAGACCTTTCAGGTAGAGTAGAAAAGATTCTTCTGGCGTCTTCTTTCTCTTTGCAAGCTTTTTTTCTCCTGGTGTGGCTGCTACCACCTAGCGGAGCATTTCATGAACAGCACTGATGTGCGCCAGACCTGACTTAGATCTCCTTCAAACACATCTATCAATGTCAAACTTATGTTTGGTTTGTGTGCCGTAGAAGGCTTAAATTATAACGAGATCTGGAGGTCTCAAAAGGAGTCCTTTTATCCTAAAATGGATAGCTCAGCATCTAGCTCAGGTGTCTCTCTGCGTCCATGACAGACTGAGGTCCTATGTGCTTTCTCCTAATTTGCACTCGTGAGTTTACTTCTGTGAGCTTCACGTTCCTCATCCTTCATTGTCAGATAATACCGAGGCACGCTTTGGTGGGGTTTTGTGAAAGCGAAAGAGCTTGCTTACATTGCAGCTTTGTGGCCAGGACACACTCGGGCATGGGAAGTAGTGCTACTGTGTTCTCTCTTGCAGCCTCCATTTCATTGTTTTTGACACGGAGATGGCTCACGACATCCTCAAGGTCTGGGATGGGCCGGTGGACAGCGACATCCTGCTGAAGGAGTGGAGTGGCTCTGCCCTTCCGGAGGACATCCACAGCACCTTCAACTCACTCACCCTGCAGTTCGACAGCGACTTCTTCATCAGCAAGTCTGGCTTCTCCATCCAGTTCTCAAGTAGGTGGCACAGCTTCCTCCTTCTGTACCTTGACATCGCAGCCTTGCCATGAACACAGCTCTCCCTCCATTCATATTCTCCAGCGTCTTTTTACACAGATGCAATTCGTTGAGCCTAATTCAAAGTTAGGAAAATACGTGTTGCAGAGGAGAAGCGTTCTCTTCCCCCATTGCCGGGTTCATGGTTGAAGCCATGCTAACAGAAGCCAGGTTAACAAGAGAAAAGCATAACCATATTTATTTGATGTGCATTTTGCATGACACTGGAACCTTCCCAAATGGAGGCCCAGAGGAAGAGAGAAAATTGTGTGTTTCAATGGACAGTTGTGCAGAAGTATGATTAGAGGATGAAAAGGTAGGATTTAGTGGCGATGAATGAGGAGGAACCTAACAAGGCTTCTTGTGTCTCTGTCATTCCTTTCCTCTGGGTCCTGGGAGTGCCCCTCTGCAATGAAGGTTTTATGACCTGCTTCTGAGGAAGGCCGGGGAATTATTCTGTGGCCTGCTTCAGGGCAGAAGGGCAAGCAGAGGCGGGACTGGCTTCCTTGCTTCTGCGGTTTCCTCAAAACTGCATGTTTTGTGGTAATGTGTTCTGAACACGGTCAGTATCAAAGGAAAAATTCGTCTGAAATTTTGTTCATTATAACATCAGGACAGGTGGTGGATCTACTTACTTATATGGAAAAATACATATGACTTTAAAGGTTTCAGTTAGTAAATTTCTAGACTTGGATGCAAGACAGACGTGGGTCTCTGCATAAATGTAGAGTCTGTCTTCACTGTTCCCCTAACCCAGCCCTGGTTCCAGGTTCCCTCCATGCCCCCATCTGGCTCTTTATGTAATGAAGTCTCTGTGCAAACAACCTGCTAATCAAACATGCTTTGATTCTCTATTCGCAACGTCCCTTTTCAGGACAGTCTTTGAGTTTTTTCCCACCTTTGGGACAAAGTTTCAAGAAGCTAATATGACAGAGGAACCTCTGCTGAATTGCTAGTGGAAAACCACATTTGCACACATGAGCTATTATCTCCTAATGACAGTTCCCATCTTTGCTGTCTAGCCCATTTTTAATGAAAGGTTTTCAAAGAAGGAAGAAGTGGAGATATTTTGTGGCAGTTGAGCCTTTTAGTGCCCTTCAGGTGGCAACTGGAGAGATGCCATATAATTGGGTGCACACAAGGTCAGCCATCTCATAAAACAAGTGGAATTTGCACACAAACACATTCAGACTCAATTTATCTCTTGGCAGGTCACTGACAAGTCATATTTAGGATTTACATAAGAAAATGAACTTAGGTTAATTTAATGTTTCAAAGGTTGCTAATAAAATCAAGGTTATAGTCTGCACAATTTCTTACCTCTGGTTTCATGGTGCTCTGAAGCAGTAATTTTCAGACATGTGCCTGTGGAATAGTACTTGTGCATGATACAATTTTCACTGTTCTTTCACAAAAATATGAAAGTAAGAGCGTTCCAGCTATCCTGCCTTGGGGGAAAAAAATTCCTTTACTCCAAAATGATACCACTCTTGCTTTTTGTTGTGATATAAAGTCTTCTTCATCTTCTGAAATGGTGGCAAGAGCAGATGGTAGATTTGTGATTTATTGACCTTATTTGGCAAAACAAAAAAGTTGAGAAAGTTACGAGATGATGTTCATTTTCTTCTTCTTTCCATTCTGTATTCTCTAGACATTTTTTTCCATCAGGTTTTATTTTTTAGAGTAGTTTTGGTGTCACAGTAACATCGAGTGGCAGGCACAGAGTTCCCACGTGGCCTCTGTCCACTGCACAACACACAGCCTCTTCCACTGTCAGTGTCCCCACAGAGCGGCCCATTTGTTGCAATAAATGAACCTGCATTGACCCATCATTATCAGCCATTAGCCACAGTTTTCTCAGGGCTCACTTTTGGTGTTATGCATTCCATGGGTATATTATTCCATTTCCATAGTGCTATAAAGAACTATCTGAGAAGGGGTAATTTATCAAGAACAGAGGTTCAGTTGACCCACAGCTCAGCAGGCTATACAGAAGGCATGGCTGGGGAGGCATCAGGAAACTTACAATCATGGCGGACGGGGAGGGGGAAGCAGGCACATCTTCCATGGTGGGAGAAGGGGGAAGAGAGAATGAAGGGAGCGGGTGCTACATGCTTTTAAACAACCAGATCTCTTGAGAACTCTATCACAAGACAGCACTGTGGGATGGTGCTAAACCACTGAAAACCACCCTCATTATCTAATCACCCCTCCAGGCCCCACCTCCAGCACTGGAGATTCTACTTCAGTATGGATAGGGACACAGATCCAAACCATATTAATGAGTTTGGACAAATGTATCTGCAATGACAGCATCACATAGAGTAGTTTCCCTGCCCTAACAATCCCCTGTGTTGTGCCGATTCATCCCCCTCTTCCTCCTAATTTCTGGAGTCACTCTTTTCACTCTCTGCACAGTTTTGTCTTTTCTAGAAAGTCACAGAGTTAGAATCATACAGTGTTCTTTTCTTTCACTTAGATGCTTTCAAGCTCCAAGTCTTTTTATGACTCTATGGATCATTTCTTTTTAGCACTGAATAATATTTTGTTGTCTGGATGTACCACAGTTTATTTACCTTTTTTCCCCCTATGAGAAGGAGTCTTACTTTGTTATTCAGGCTGGAGTGCAGTGGCGTGATCTTGGCTCACTGCAGCCTCCACATCCTGGGTTTCAGGGATTCTCCTGCCTCAGCCTCCCCAGTAGCTGTGATTACAGGCATGCACCATCATGCCTAGCTAATTTTTGTATTTTAATAGAGACAGGATTTCCCTACGTTGGCCAGGCTGGTCTCAAACTCCTGACCCCAGGTGACCCACCCACCTCACCTCCCAAAGTGCTGGAATTACAGGCGTGAGCCACCGTGCCCAAACTGTTAACCCATTTTCTTATTGAAGGACATCTAGGTTGCTTCCAAATTTTGGCAGTTGTGCCTAAAGCTGCTGTAAACATCTGTGTGCAGATTTTTGTGTGGACTTAAGTTTTCAGTTCACCTGAATAGATATCTAAGAAGAAGATTCCTGGATTGTGAGGAAAGAATGCACTTCGTTTTATTCCTGGCCTTTTAAAATCTTCCTGTTTTAAAAATGATTGTTGAAACCCGGCCATCACTTCTTTTTCTGTATTTCATTATGATTCTCTCTTTTCAGAAAACATCATCCTAATTGGGGTAGAAAAAAAAAAGAAGACCCTTTATTATAATTGTTTGAGGATCATGGACATGTTTCTTTTTATATAATTAATTAACATATTAATGTTTAGGAAGGAATAGGTATGAAGACACTGTAAATGTTTCTACAGAAATGACACTTGCTTACTTTTCTTTTACTCAGCTTTCCATGTGTACTAATTTGAATCATATGAAATTGTTATTTTTGTACTTAAAAATGATTGAATGTTGGCAATTTCACATGGTTTCATGTAACACTTAAATAGGATCCATCCCTCTAGCCCTATTACTCATTAATAAATACCAATTCTGATATAAATTCTGAGAAATATTCGTTTAGGGGACAGAATATAACATTGACTCTGAGACATTTAAATGAAGGAGTTTCTGCAAGATTCTCTTTAAAAGTTTATTGAAAGGAAAAACAAGATATAAAAGTTTATGATGGTACAACATTTAAAAAGCATAGCCTAGACTGTAACTCAGGAAATGTGAGTTTCTATCTTGACCTCTAATGCTTTGAGACTGACCTTTTGTTTCTGTTATTTTTACTTTATTTATAAATGAGGATACAGTATCAATTTCTAAGGACATTTCTGTCTTCCAGAATTCTACCCTGTATGCCATTTGTTTTCCCTTTGACCCCCAAATCTACTATTTTTGTCCTCCTTTAGCTACTCTGTGGCTCTCAAGACAAACCTGTTTTGTGTTCTTTTAATGAGGAACTCCAGCAAGGGCGGAGAGATGGGATAGGAGAGTGTGTCAGGGCACAGAGGCCCTGTACCCCTCTCTTCAGGAACCCCAGAGACCACTGTGCCCCTTCATCAACATGGACTGGTTTGCTCAAGCTGCTGGCTTCACCATCTCTTTCCAGATTTCTACGCTAATTCCAGGTCACCTTCCTGATGCAGTTGGACTCTGTCTCCCCGCCAAATCTCACCTTGAACTGTTATCCCCATAATCCCTATGTGTCAAGGGTGGGACCAGGTTGAGGTGATTGGATCATCAGGGCAGTTTCTCCCATGCTCTTCTCATGACTGTGAGTGAGTCTCATGAGATCTGATGGTTCTAGAAGTGTCTGGCATTTCCTCTGCTTGCACTTCTCTGTTTTACCTCCCTGTGAAGAAAGTGCTTTGCTTCCCCTGCACCTTCCACCATGATTGTAAGTTTCCTGAGGCCTCCCCAGCCATGCTGCACTATGAGTCAATTAAACCTTTTTCCTTTACTCATTACCTAGTCTCAGATATGGCTTCATTAGCTACCTGAGAACAGACTAATACAATCCCTTCTTTCTAGAATTTCCAAACCCAGCCTTAGGCAAGAAACTCTCTAACCATCTCACTGGGAGTTTGTCATGTGTGTCAGGTGGGATTTTAAATAATACAGTTCTGTAAAGGACCTTGGTAAGCATTTGAAATGGCCATGAATGTGCTGCAATCTTGGGTATAAAATAAAAGTCATTTTCTGAAGACAGATTTTATCCAGTTCTAGCTCCCATGCATTTAAGTTGACAAGAAGTCTAATACCGGTCGGTTTTTAAAACCTGCTGCCAATTCTGGATTGCCAGAGAATTGCAGGATGATTCGGCATGGTGAGAACAGACAAGGACTTGGTTCTGCCTCTGCCCTGGTCCCTATGTTCCCTCTTGCTCTCATTTAGGGGCCTTGCTCTGATTTGGGGACATTGCTCTGGGAGGCCACAGTAATTCATCTCATGTGGTTCTCTCTAAGGATGTCAGGCTGAAGCATGAAGATCTGCTCTGACCACCTCAAGGCCAGTCATTCATCACTCTCCACAAAACGTAGCTTGCCACTTCTGGGAACCAGTGAGAATGTGGCACCAGTGTCCATCTCCCTGAGAACCTGATAAACATTTGACTCCTACACCTGGGGTAAATTACATGCCCAGATTTTCTAGTTTTAGGAAAGAAGGTTCTGATAAAACTGAGTTGTAATTAACAAACTGGCCCATAGGCCTGGCGCGGTGGCTCATATCTGTAATCCCAGCACTCTGGGAGGCCAAGGCGGGTGGATCCCCTGAGGTTGGGAGTCCGAGACCAGCCTGACCAACATGGAGAAACCCTATCTCTACTAAAAATACAAAATTAGCTAGATGTGGTAGCACATGCCTGTAATCCCAGCTACCCAGGAAGCTTAGGCAGGAGAATCACTTGAACCTGAGAGACAGAGGTTGCAGTGAGCTGAGATAGCACCATTGCACTCCAGCCTGGGCAACAAGTGAAACTCAAAAGAAATAAAGGAAGTAAGAAAGGGTTGTCGGGAGGGGGGGAAACTGTCCCAGGAACCTGCTTCATTGCAGGAAGAACCTGGGCTGTTTTGTCCCCCTCACTCCACTCACCTTCCCCACCTCACTGGAGAATCTAGCTATGAAACTAAATCAAGGTACTATCTTTCCAAGCAAAAGACCTCAAACTCTTTACAAAGTGCAAAAGAGCCTATCCATTACACCCAAGAAGTCTACACTATTCTTTTGTAGGTGGGAGGATGGAAGTCTCTCATTTATTTGTCTTTATGAACCTGGGACAATAAAAAAAAAAAAAAGGAACTTTGCCTGTAAATTAGATCATGTTGTGATTCATAATACATGCTAATTTTATAATTTAAAGCATTGGAATTAGTTATGATTTTAAAAAGTTTTAAATGGAACTTAAAAAGAAGTGTTTCCTCATATGATTAATGTTTTAAGTGTGGCCATTGTTGCCAAGCAAAAATGACATTTATTCAATTGTATTAAATTAGATTTCTTGGTAGCCCATTTTAACTTGATGCTATGTCAATAATATGAAATAAGCATTAGAGGTGTGATTACATTATTGGAGAGAAAGTAGTTTTCTGAATATTTATTTTCTTAGAGACATTTGAATTATCAGATTTTTCCAAAGCACAGTTTGAAAGTACATTTTAAACAAGAACTTAACATCAGGGTTGCACTACCTCTCTATATTGTAATTCCATGGTAGTTTGGAGCTTTTTAAACACTTATTTGACCATTTCTCTCTTCTTTAAACACTTTTTTCAATTGTTTTCTATCTTATCGTTGTCCCCTGTTGCTCCTTATTCCAAGGGCTACTCTATCATTGGTTCTTTGGCTGATTCACATGTTTTTTCCCTTGAAACTCTAAAGAGCAGATGCCAGGAGGGCTTGTCCTTGGGTTTCCTTTCTTCTCTATCTGTATATTTTTTAGGAAGCAACAAACATGAAGTCATCCTTAAAAGTTTCTACAAAAGTGATACTGGGCTACTTTTCTTTTACTCAGTTTTCCATGTGTACCAATTTGAACCATATGAAATTGTCATTTGTGTAGGTAAAAAATGATTGAATGTTGGCAATTCCATGTGGTGTAATGTAATGCTTGGATAGAATCCATCCCCCAATCCCATTACTAGTTAATAAATACTCAATTCTGGTACTCCCTGGGGAACACCAGCCAGCCTCCCAGCCTTCTCCCAAGTGTCCACCTGCCTTCTTGATGTCTCTGCCTTGCTACAGAGATTCTGGGAGGCAACTCAACACCTGAAACTCAACCACGGCTGTTGTTCACTCCTTCCCAATTCTGTACCCCTTGATGTCTTCCCTGTTTTGGTGAAATAAACCTTATCCCGACAGTTGCTCAGGATGAAACTTTTAGAGCCATTTTTAGACCTTTCTATATCTCACACCGCACAAAGAATCCAACAACACATTTGGGGGGCGGCGGTGGGGTCCCTATTCAAAATAGATCCAAAATTCAATTCTCCCAATCTGTGCCCTGCCAGCGTGGTCTAGGCTATTGCAGGTCTGAGCTGCTCCGCATTGCTCATGGGCACCCTTCCTCCTGCTCCTGTGTACTTTCTGGCCCACCTGAGCACAGCCACCCAGGTGAACCTTTTTGGAGGCTATTGGGGCAACACCTCACTTCTGCTCAGAACTCTCCACTGTCTTCTCATCTCAGCCAGAGAGATTTCTCATTCTCCCCACTGCCAAAAATAAAGTCTACAAACCCTCTTTGAAAACATCCCCTAAGCAGTTGTCAACATCATCCTCAGTCACCATCCTCCACTCTGGCAAAGCCTGTAGAAACCTCTACTCAGATGCCAGCCTTTCTCAGCTTGGGTGTGTGCCTGCTACATGCTGGACTAGCCTTCCCCGCCTTGCTTGCATAATAAACTCCAGTGTGCTCATCTCGTAGTTGAAGGTTTCTTTAGCAAAGCCAATCATGTTGTCACTTCCAGTTCCCAAACACAATGTTTATACTTCTATAATAGTGCTTAGTGTGTTGTAGCTATCATTGTATTAATGGACTAGGTTAAGTTACTTGAGGGCAGACAGCCTTTTTTTCCCCTAGAATATGGTATATAATCAATACTCAACAAGTGTTTGCTAGTTAGATATGCTTGAAAATTTTCCACATGCACAAATGTTGAAAATATTAGTATCACTTTGATTGCATAAGAAAAACCTCTTCATCTGTTGTAAACAATGTGCTTTGTAACTGAGTTTAGCTTAATTCAAAAATTTTGATAGTAAAGACTTAAGTGATAAATATTTAACTACTCTTTTAATAGTGACATGGTTTGACTGCATTCTCACCCAAATCTCATCTTGAATTCTACCTCCCACAATCCCCACCTGTCGTGGGAGGGACTCGGTGAGAGGTAATTAGATCATTGGAGCAGGTCTTTCTTGTACTGTTCTCATGATAGTAAGTCTCATGAGATCTGATGGTTTTATAAATGGGAGTTCCCCTGCATGAGTTCTCTCTTGCCTGCCACCATGTAAGACACGATGTTGCTCCTCATTCACCTTCTGCCATGATTGTGAGGCCTCTCAGCCATGTGCTACTGTGAGTCAGTTACACCTGTTTTCTTTATAAATTACCCAGTCTTGGTATGTCTTTATCAGCACCATGAAAACAGACTAATAATAATAGCAAAAAGTTCTTTTACCTCTGGATTATTTTATATCCAGTGTTGACAAATAGCTTAAATGGTTTTTGTATAATGTTTCTTGTCAGGAGTACTTGATGCTGTAGACTTGCTTTGATTTGTCAAGAACACATTATACCTATTTAATAAAAGGGCTACACCTTTGTTGACCTGTTCAGTGTTATAATTCTTGATAAAGTTATTTTACTCTTGATCAGTTGAAATTTTGATACCAGTTGGAAATCAGGCAATAGTTATATAAAGTTCAGTGGTCATTTTTTAAGTAAGCATAGTTTAATCAATCATCTGATAAATTTTCTTCATTAAAACTGATCTTTTTTTTTTATTGCTTTAAAATAATCTTGAGGGGGGCAGGAGTGAGTGTCTAGAGTGTCTAGGGAGAGGATGGAGAAAGCCCTTGCCCATCTTCCCTGCCTCATGTCTATGTGCATGTTGACGGCCATTGACGGAGTAGGGTTGTGGCCCAAACTTCCCTTAATGTGCGTTTACCTTCACTTTACTATAAGACTAAATTTTCTCCACTAGAAATATGAGCTTTGGAGGCTCATGAGATATCCAGACCCCATTCAAGGTCCACTGTCCTGCCAGCTATGCACAGCATGTAAAACAGGAGGACATGAACTGACTACTGCCATTATGTTAATTGTAATCAGCCTAACACTTTTCATTAAAGCTTAATTGCCATTTAATCATGCATAAAACTCAGGAAAATGGAGTTCGGCACACAAAGCTGACCTTTACTCTGGGGGTTAAATAAACGCTCAGTGTGCTGCTGTCAGCTCCCCTAGTCCTGGGGAAAACGACTCTCTGGCCATGTTGCATTCTCAATTTTGCGAGGTTGATTTCTCCCTAAATAATGGTAGTACCGTAGCAATGACATGACACCTCTCCCTAACTTAATTTATTGAAAGATAATTTAATAGGTGTGTTTTCATTTTAAAAAATCATTTGTTGTTTATTATGGGAGAGGTCCTTGGTGCCTGCCAATGGCAGACAGGCTGGGGCTGTTTTATGGGAGAGAAACAGCCGTAAACCCATAGTTGATGGTCAGAGTTTCTCTGCAGGGGTAGCACATGGCAAGTGTAGCTGGAGCCATCGCTCCCCTCTGCTCTTAGCATCTTCCTCATGGGATTGGTAGAGAACTGGCCATAAATTTTTATGGTTCACCACATCGGAGCTTAGATCGTGAACAGCTGTATTCAGCTTTTCTTCCCGTGCCACAGATAGGAAGAACGTGTTGAATTGATTGAAACTAAGATGCTGGTTTAGCTGAAGTTCTATGTCTTGTATTCTTTGGGATGTCAGGATTTTCACTGTGATTTGTTTTCTCTAATATTAGCAACATTGATTACAAATTGAAGGAGACAGTCCAGACGTGTAAAATGGCACTTCTATTCTTGAGGATGGAGCTTTAATACTTAATAGAATATCAACTTCTTTCTATAAAAATACTAACTGGATTATTGCTTATGGCCACCTTTCTGCTAATATGAATCCAGCTTGTGTTGAAAGCGTGTTGGTCCATACCTCAGGCAACAGTTGTTTCAGGCCCCACCATTCCCCAGGACCTTGGGTGTAAAATTTTCTGATGAGTCTCAAACTCCCAATCAGCACAGGAGTAGGTAGGCAGAGATGTGCAACATTACCTCATGGAGAAAGAAAATGGTCTCACATTTGATTGACTGGATTATCACAATGTCTTTCAAAACATGTTATTTGGAAATAAGTTGCTTCAGTAATGAGAACATAGAAAATGCCAGTCACTGAGAGAGACATTGAGATGAACCATCTGACCACACCCTGATGGGAGAAAGTCACGCTGGCTCATTGTGTGCATGATGGCACTGGTGCAGTCATTTCGAAGTAACAAACTTACCATTTGTTATTCATTCATTCAGTCATTCATTCATTCTCATATCAATTCAGTCATTCACCCACAAATGCCCCATCTCTTCCTGCTGTGCCCTGAGTACCCCATGGGCATTGGAGATCAGTGATGTGGAAAGCAAAGATGGGTCCATCCCTCATAAAACTTCCAGGAAAGGCCAACAGAGGCAACTGAGCCCACACAGGACAATGACCCTGGCTTCACGGAAGCCTGTTCACCTCTGGCATAATCCTTATCTCTGAGGCTCTGCCCTCTGCTTGCTCTTTGATCTCCCACCCTGGTGAGTTAGGACTCCGTTCCCAATGGCCCCTGCCAGGGTCCTGCACATCCCATCGATAGTTCACCCAGCTGGGTGGCCTCAGCCACTGCCTCTGCACCCTTCCGTCTCCCCGCTCCACTTCCATCACGTGCTATGGGAGGCATGCCATGGGCCATGGCACACCGGGAAGCCTGTTACTTTACACTGCTGCTGCTTTTCCATCCATGTTTCCTCACTTTATGTTGGTTCTTTGCTTTTGCTGGGACATATTTCTTCCCTATCAGCAGCAATTTCTTCCTCAAAATCTAGTCTCTGATCAATGTGTTACATGCCCTTGCCCTGGGAGCTCGTGGCCCAGCATACGCCCGGATTCTCTCCTCCGGACTTCAGAGAGCTCCTGAGGAAACCTCACCTGGCAGCTCGTTTACCATGGTAAATGCCTGGCCACCAACCACACAGTCGCACAACTGCCGTAATTTATTTTTCTAGCAAACTCTTGCTCCAGTGCACCTCAGTATTTCAAATCTTTGTCTCTTTCCTCAAATCATCCAATGCATCAAGACCTCTTTCATATGTGATAGATGATCATGTGTGGTATGATCCTGTGAGCTGTCACCCAGTAGGATATCACACCTCATGAGAGGCACAGCTGTCAGGGGATTTCCCTTCATTTCCTTCCAAGAGGCATGCAAGCTAGCAGTGATCCACCATTTCTCACTCCTGTTACTTGCGAATTTTACCACCTCTCCCAGGCGATAGTGGTCCTCCCCGACGCATTCCCGGATGTTGGTCCTCCCACACACATTCCCACTGGTTGCTGTGGGGACTACCGCTGGGTGGGGACGTCTTTCTCTCCTGATTTTCACCCTTTGCTCTCTCTGGCTTTTTACTTTTAGCATTAAAATATGCTCAAGTCTCTGACATTTAGAAATGATACATAAAACTACCATCGTTCACAGCTTCTCTTCTCCCTTTAGAACAAAATTTTATGCCGTCGTCTGTGCTTGCTGTTTGCATCTCTTGACCTCTAAATTATTCTGCAACCCACCAGGTTTTGTGTTTCTACACTCGTCACTCTCTGATTACTGCTCTTGTTGATGTCAGAAATACCATGCACCTCACTCAGCCAACTCACCAATTCACCTGACGGTGGTCCTTTTTTTTTTTTTTTTTAAGATAAGGTCTCAATTGCTCTATTGCCCAGGCTGGAGTGCAGTGGTGTAATGTTGGCTCACTGCAACCTCTGCTTCTGGGTTCAAGTGATTTTCCTGCCTCAGCCTCCCGAGAATCTGGAATTATAGGCATGTGCCACCACACATGGCTAATTTGATTTGTTATGTTTTAATTGAGATGAAGTCCCTCTCTGTCACCCAGGCTGGAAGACAGTGGCGTGATCTGGGCTCATTGTAATCTCTACCTTCAGGGTTCAAGTGATTCTCTTGCTGAAGACTGCTAAGTAGCTGAAATTACAGGCACCTACTACCACATCCGGCTAATTTTTGCATTTTTAGTATAGAGGAGGGTTTGACATGTTGACCATACTGGTCTCAATCTCCTGACCTCAGGTGATCCACCTGCCTGGGCCTCCCACAATGGTGGGATTACAGGCGTGAGCTACCACACCTGGCCTGGCAGTTCTCTTAAAGGGCCCCTTGCAGAACTGTGGTGCTGTTGCTGCCTTTCTGCCTTACAGCCCTCTTTCCACTGGGTTTTCATGATCATCCCTAGGAGCCTCCTGACTGGCTGGCTGCTATTTTATTTCTTGTCTTCTGCTTACCCTTGAGAGTCAGGTGTCTGGGGAGGTTGGTCTCAGGATATCAGGTCTGCTTTCTACACATACTCTATCTTTGCAAATTAATTTTCCCCCAGGCATGAACATGACTTCATAAGGTAATAACTTCGAAGCTCTCTATTTCCAGCTCACTTCTGCCTCATGAACTCTAAGATGCCAATTAGATAAGCTCATTTGAACATCTTGCAGACATCTCAGAAATAACACATCCAAAACTGGACCCACCTCCATGGCCAATTGCTGAATTACCTGCTTGTGACCTCCGAGGAGATGGAGAGGCTGATCTCACCCCACGTGTCTCTTCCCCACCTGAGCTATGGCGTCCCTGGGTCTCCACCGAGCGAGACCCTAGTCTAAAGGACTGCAGAGGTTGCAATTGCATCAAAGGCCATGCTGAAGAAAAGCCATGCTGGCAGAAGGAAATGAAAAAGCTAGGCCCTGCTTGGAGGAGAAACCTCTTCAGTTTCTCACTTACATTAGAATAAAACCCTAGCATGGCCTCACCTTGGCCAGCCTTGGGCTTCCATCTGCTTCTCCACCTTCACCTTCTCCTTCAGTCTTGGTTCCTGACAGATAATTTGTGTGTTGCTTTTGAGCCTTCAGGTCCCCAGGTAATGGGAGTGTGCTGCTCCCTCTAAGACTCCCTCCCTTATCCAGCCCCTTCGGTTCACACGACAAGTTGCTGTTAAACATCACTCCGTTTAGGAAATGTTTCTCATCCCTGAGACTAAGTAACTGCCCATTTTATGTGATTCTTACACTCCCTCCTTCCCAAGATTCATACACATTATCTTTATCACGCTTGGTTGTTGCTGAATATCCTGGTGTGCACAGGTCATAGATGTTCGGCACTGATTCCTGCATTTGATGTCTGTGCCTCACATTTCATACCTAGTAGCATTTTCTCTTTCTTTGTTTTCTCATTATTTCTTGTGTATGCATCTGTGCTTATTTTCTGATTATTTCTTATTTTTTAGTTATTGGTTCTAGTCAGAGTGTAAATTCCTTAAATGAATTAATTGGTTTTTTTTTTTTTTGGAGACTGAGTCTTGCTCTCTTGCCCAGCTGGAGTGCAGTGGTGCAATGTTGGCTCACTGCAACCTCCACCTCCCGCGTTCAAGCGGTTGTCTTGTCGCAGACTCCTGAGTAGCAGTGACTGCAGGTGCACGTCACCACACCCAGCTAAGTTTTGTACTTTTAGTAGAGACGGAGTTTCACCATGTTGGCTAGGATGGTCTTGATCTCTTGACCTTGTGATTCACCTACCCTGGCCTCCCAAAGTGCTGGGATTACAGGTGTGAGCCACCACACGCAGCCAACTATTATTTTTAATATTTCTGCTCTAATATTAACAGTCCTTAAGATGGTTCCAGCTACAAAGCTATTCAACAGATACGTGTTGTACTACATTCTAAAGCGTCCTTGAGATGCGTTTCCCAAATAATTTACATTCTCATTGAGGTGATTAAAATACAGCTGGGGTGCAGATCCCAGTAGTATACTTGGTAGCATTTACCATTATTAAAGAAAATACAAGCTGTACCAATGTTAGCAGTTCTGACACTGAGTACAAGAAAAATGTATAACAGAAAAGTCTGTAATGTATGCACACACACACACACACACACACACACACAATATTAGTATAATTTTAGAGTAGGCACTGTTTCTGGCCTAGGGTTGAGCTCCATCTTCGCCAGCTATGTAAACTTAATCATGTAGATTAAACTCTATTAGCAATAATTTCCTAATTAATTAGATTAAATTAGGGCATAATACTTTTTTTTTTTTACCACCCCACAGTTTTGATACGTGCTTCCCTCAAAAGTAAGAAACACAAAAGCAGTTTGATTTAAAAGTTTTCTCCAACTATAAATAATTGTTAATATTTATTCTCAGTTCCAGAGGCATATCAGCTCAAGGGAAGCATTATGTGATAAACGATTCAGTCTGCAGTTCTCAAATTAGACTTTTCCCTCTCTTTGGCCTCCTAATCACCCCACTCAATTCAAATTGACAGAAGTAAGATTCTCCTGACACTTTTGTGGCAAAAAGGCATCAAGAGAGTGGAATTCTGACTTAGAAACAGGAGAAGATAGAACACAAGTAAATTTCACTTTATCATGCTAATGTTATGATAGCAGATCTTCACATTACTACACCACCTGAGGTTTCCATAACACGTTGAAATTGTAAATCCAGCACTTACTGTTGATAAAGAACTACTGGTGAATTTGCAGAGAATGTTTCATAAGAAATCTAATAAGTATTTCCTTACCTCAAGTCTGCCTTGTGTCAGTATACAGATTTTTATTGTTCATACCTACTAGAAAGCTGGGAATCAGTTTAATCATATTACTGAGGTGAATAAATGTTTAGAGAAGGATCTTTGGAAAATGAAGGTGGAAGTTTCAAATTTGGTTTTAATTTTTATTATTAAAAGAACTAAATTCTCTTTGAATAAATGATCTTTTATTTTTATGAGGATGCAAAAAGTAGAATTTTATGCTGCATTAAAAGTTTAAATGTTAGCGTTACTATTAGAGTTCGTAAAATAACTTTAAATACTGTCCTATTTTTAGACATCAAAGAAGAAACATATTTGCTTTTCCCACAGATGTCTGAACTTTACATGATGAAAGCAAAACTGTTAGTGTTTTTGGGTCAGAGAAGTCGCGATTTATTTATTAAAGAAAGTTGACTTTACAGTACAATCTGAAGAACTTAATTAGGATAAGTGATTCAAACACTATTGTGAACAGTAGTAACCTATCATATTTTTATGTTTTACATTTTCTAATTTGGGTAACTATATGGTATCAATCTCTCAAAAATATAATTTTATACTAAAAATATTAAAACATTTATTTGTAAGAGGTTTAAAAAATGACTTGAACTTATGACCAACAGTGAACATTTACAATAGACCAGTAATGTTATCTTTCCAATAATTAGTTATAAAGCTCTTTGAGTTCATTCGAGATAAACAAAGATCCAAGGTATCAATATATAAATAGGGGAATTAGAATACAGCTATAAAAGTGGATAAAACAAGACTGAGCATGGTGGCTCACACCTCTTATTCCAGCAGTTTGGGAGGCCGAGGCTGGTGGATCACTTGAGGCCAGGAATTCGAGACCAACCTGACCAACATGGTGAAACCCTGTCTCATATAAAAACACAAAAATTAGCCAGGCGTGTCAGTGCACATCTGTAATCCCAGGTGCTCGGGAGGCTGAGGGAGGAGAATTGCTTGGACCCAGGAGGCAGGGGTTGCAGTGAACTGAGATCATACCACTGCACTGTAACCTGGGTGACAGAGGAAAACTCTCTATGAATGAATGCATGAATGACAGTTGATAAAGCAAGATACAACATGTAAGTACAATTATTACACACAGTAGGTGACATCTGAATTCAAAAATGAGAATCTGTGGGCCAGGGACATTTATTGCCTAGCTTAATAACTGTAATGCCAATAATACTTCTTGAATATTATGTCCTTTTATTTAATTAACAAAAAAATTTTCATGGAATTCCGACTGAATTTTCACTTGCAGTGAAGTTCACGTTCCCTCTCATGCAAAATGAAGGTAATTTATTTCTGTTATATACTACAATCTATAGATTGTAGAAATCATTTAGACTTGTTTGATAGATATACTTTATGACATATTTTCATAGCTATTAAGTACTTGTTAAACACCAAGCTTATTAAAGCACATTTTCCACTTTGAAACATTACAACAAACTCTTGAGGGGCAGATCACACTGGGTATTTCATGTTTGCTTGAATAATATCACTATTTCTCTCTATACCTCTGCTTTAATACCTGTGCTTCCACTGAAAGACTACAATCTTTCACATTTTTAGAGGTTTTAACATATCTGTCTAGGAAATCCTTGTCCTTCGATTTTATTTATTTTTTTTCTTCTGGCCCAATGTCATAGCATTTATAGAGCCTCTTGGGTAAATAGTAATTGTGTTAACTGAAAAGGAGACTTTGTTTTGTTTAATATTTGTTATTATTCCAAGAGAATGGTCATTATCCCCAGCAATGGGTGATCCTAAAAATGGATATTGTCATCTTCAGATTTACCAGTATTTTCCAGGAATTTCACAATCACGAAATCCATATTGTCTTCTGTCATGAAGGTACATTCAGAAACACATGATTTCTGTGGCACTTCTTGGCAATGTTTTAATATCTTTGAATTTTGAAATTAACTATGTGAGTGTATATACTTTCATAAGAACATAATTTTAGAAGTAAAATGATTTGCATTCACTGTCCATAATTCAAGTGAATACTGCAACTCAGATACATATATAACTTTTACTTTTTGAATTGAACTCTTTTTACTTTGATGTAATCATAGATCCACTTAGAGTGGCAAGAAATAAAACACGGAGACCCTGTGCATGCTTTGTGCAGGTTCCCCCAGGAGTGACATTTTGTAGAATTAGAGTTCACCATCACAGCCCACGTGCTGACGTTGACACAGTCAGTAAGCAGAACATCTCCACCAGCAGGAGGATCCCACAGGCTGCCCTTTGATCGCCATCGTCCTCAGCCTCAATCCCTTCTTCATCCCTGGCAGCCGTTCATCTGTCCTCTACCTCTAGCCTCTTGATCATTTCACAAGTGTTCTGTGGAGGGAATCAGGCAGTACGCCATCTCTGAGATTGCCCTCTTCATTCAGTACCTTTCTGTAGGTGCTGATGGCACCAGCTTGTTGCGTGCATCCATGGTGTATCCCTTTAGATTCCTGCAGAGAGCTCCAGGGATTGGAGGCAGCCGTTGGTTTAATCACTTACCACTGAAGGACACCTGGGTGATTTCCAGTTTGAGGCTCCTAGAGGTAGAGCTGCGATGAGCAGGCATGTGCAGGTTTTCTTCTTTTAATTATTATTATTATTTTTTTTCCGTAAGTTATTGGGGTAGAGGTGGTATTTGGTTACATGAGTAAATTCTTTAGTGGTGATTTGTGAGATTTTGGTGCACCCATCACCCTAGCTATACACATTGTACCATATTTGTTATCTTTATCATGGGATAAATAGAATAATATCTATCTATCTAGATAGAATAATAATATCTGTCTAAGACTTACAATAGAATGTAAGTTTCTATTTCTCTGAGATAAATGCCCAAGAATGCAATTGTGAAATTGAATGTTTCACTTTTAACTGCCAAATAGTTTTCCAGAATGGTTGTACCATTGTATTCTCACCAGCAATGCCTATGTGATTCTGTTTTCCTGCCTCCTAAGCAACATTTGATATTTCTTTATACATGACATAAAATTTTCTATATTTACATCATCTAGAAAATATATATAGTACCAATTTAAATTTTAGCTGTGCTCCTAAATATATGGTGATAGCTCTGCATTTATTTGCCTAATAGCTACTAATTTTGAGCATCTTTTCATATTTTTTATTTCTCATCTGTCTTTCCTCTACAGTGAAATGCTTTTTCTTTTTTCATGCCTTTGCCCATTTTCTGATGGGATTTTATTTTTCTTTACTTTTGAGTCTTGAGCATTCTTTATATATTTAAGACAGATTCTGTTGTCAGATATGTGGCTTTCCAGCATTTTCTCCCAGTCTGTAGCTTGTCTTTTTATCCTCTTCACAGGCTCTTTCTTAGAGCAAAACCTTTTCTGTGTTAATGAAGTCTCATTTATCAGTTTTGGATTTTATGGATTGAGCTTCTGCTGTCATGTCGAATAAATCCTTGCCTAGCCCTAAATCAGGAAGATTTTCTTCTTTGTATTTTTTGCAGAGTTCTCCAGTTTTGTTTTCTATAAATAAAGCCATGGTTTGAGTTAGGTTGAGGTTTTCGTTTTCTGTTTTGTTTTGTGTAATAATCCAGAACCATGTATTACTTTGGAAAACACAAAGACAGTTTGCCGAAAGCATTTCTTTTCCTAAGTGCTGAAGCCGTCCTCGGCCTCTGTTCTCGGTGGACTCTGTCTGTAGTTACTGAAGCACTCTGACATTTTCAGAAATGAAAGGAGGAATGATTATGCTTAATTAGGTGGAATTTTCTTGTATCCAGGCCACTTTCTCTCCATTGGAGTCTGGGCTGAGTTGATGCACCCCAATGGGGGGAGAGGGTGTACTTGTTCTGGGTGCTTTCGAAACCTGTTCATTCACTGACGCACACAGAGGGACATGTCACAAACCTCCACCTGCTGATTCCCGTTGATCCTGCAAGACTGAAACCCAGGGAGCCTTCCAGAGGTGGTGTTTTCTACTCCGGGCTAGGATCTCATCCTGAAGAGCAACTTTGAGAAAATGATAACCTAGTCATATGCATAAAGAGTTCAATTCAGGGTGGAGACCCCGATAATAAAGCACTTTTTCAGTTTTCTTAACTGAAAAACATGAGAATTAATGGGAAACAAGGTATGGAAAATGCCTTATAAATGCAAAGAAAAATGCCATATAATTGCAAAAAATATTCATAATTATTATTCTGTACGGGGAAGGAGCAACCCTTTTCCTCAAAGAGCCAGAGAGTATCTGTTTCAGTCTTTGCAGGCCCTGTGGTCTGCAAGGCAGTTCCTCACCTCTGTGGCTGTGTAGCCCACAGGCAGCCACAGATAGCACACGCGTAAGTGGTCAGGACTGCGTTCCAATAGGATATTATTTATGAACACTGAAATTTGAAGTTCATGTGTCATAAACTAATATTCTCATTTTGATATGTTTTAGCCATTTAAAAATTTAAAACCATTCTTAGCTTCCAAGCTACAATAGTGGGCCAGATTTGACTCCCAGTATATAGTGTGTCAAGTCCTGTTTTAGACCTTTAAAGCTCAAAATCAGTTAGTGAGTGCTGTAATATTTGCGTCAGACTCATCAGTTTAGTAAATTTCAGGATGTGGCAGAAACTCAAGTATTTCACCTCTATACACATTGAAATCTCAAGTGGGAATTTGTGATGTCAAAAGAGAAAAGATGAATCATGTTTAACTTAACTGATCATTGTAATGTAGTTGTAATCTCATTTTAAATAAAATAACCTATCCCTTACAGACAAAGAAAACCTAATATCAAATTTTTTTTATTTTGAGATGAAGTGTCACTCTGTCACCCAGGCTGGAGCGCAGTGGTGCAATCTCAGCTCACTGCAACCTCCGCCCCGACCCCCGATTCAAATGAGTCTCCTGCCTCAGCCTCCTGCGTAGCTAGGATTACGGGTACCTGCCACCATGCCCAGCTAGTTTTTGTATTTTTAGTAGAGACAGGCTTTCAACATCTTGGCCAGGCTGGTCTTGAACTCCTGACCTCTTGATTCACCTGCCTTGGCCTCCCATAGTGCTGGGATTACAGGTATGAGCCACTGCACCCAGCCTGAAAAGTCCCATTCTTTTGAATACTGAAAAATGGTGTACATGGTGTCTGTTCTTTCTTTCATTCATTCACGCATTCATTCAGGCTGTCGGGATTACTGAGTGTCTATAACCATACCAGCCTCCATGCTGGAAACTAAGCAGATTTGAGTGAATGAAGTCAAGATTCCTGCTTTGCAGAGCTCACATGCTAACTAGAAGTCCATGAGTTTACAAAGAAACTTGTAAATGCATACCTCTTCTATGCTTTAATCAGGTTATTATTATTTTTTAAATACCTTCTAGATTATTTAGATGTCTTTGTTAATACCTAGCATATAAGTCCATACTAATAAGAATGCTTTCAGCTCAATGTAGCACTAGCACGTGGAATAACAGTTAGTCTTGTCATAAAAGCAGCAGTTAAGATACTTAGTGTACTAGTAGCAGGTGCCCGTGGCTTCCCTAGTGCTCCAGAGTGCCTTTGTGCCTAACCTAGGTTCATCACCCAGCTGTTAAGCCTAGTACCCATTAGTTGTTTTTCCTGACCCTCTCCCTCTTCTCACTTTCCACCTCCAGGAGCCCCCAGTGTCTGCTGTTACCCTCTATGTGCCCCTGTGTTCTCATGGTTTAGCTCCCAGATATAAATGAAAACATGCAGCATTTGGCTTTCTGTTCCTGCATTCATCTGCTAAGAATAATGGCCTCTAGCTATATCCATGTCCCTGCAATGGACACGATCTCATTCTTTTTATGGCTACATAGTATGCCATGGTGTATATGTGCCACATTTTCTTTATACAGTCTATTATTGATGGGCATTTAGGTAGATTCCATGTCTTTGCCATGGTGAATAGGGCTGCAATGAACATACATATGTATGTGTCTTTATAATAGGATAATTAGATTTGTTTGGGCATATACCCAGTAATGGGATTGCTGGGTCCAATGATACTTCTGTCTTTAAGTCTTTAAGGAATCGCCACACTGTCTTCCATATTGGTTGAACTAATTTACACTTCCACCAACAGTATATAAGTGTTCCTTTCTCTCCAAAACCTCATCAGCATCTTTAGTGTCTTGGCTTTTTACTAATAGCCATTCTGACTGGCGTGAGATGGCATCTCATTTTGGTTTTAATTGGCACTTTTCTAGTGATCAGTGATGTTGAGCTTTTGTTGACATGATTGTTGGCAACATGTATGTCTTCTTTTAAAAAGTGTCTGTTCATGTCCTTTACCCATGTTTTAATGGGGTTATTTGTTCTCATCTTGTAAATTTGTCTAAGTTCTTTATAGATGCTGGATATGAGACCTTTTTCAGATGCATAGTTTGCAAAAATGTCTTCCCTTTCTGTAGGTTGTCTGTTTACTGTGTTCATCCTCATATCCTGTCTTTCATATCCCACACGCAGCCCATCCAGAGACCTTTTTGGACATACCTTTAACATCGATGAGCATGAGGCCCTGTCTCTCCACTCCACTCCACAGCACCTCCACATCTGAGTCACCCCCAGTCTCCTGCCTTGCCCCTGCAGTAGCCTCCCAACTGGTCTCACTGCCTCTCCGGTGTCCCTCCGTGATCTGTCCTGGGCACAGCAGCTACACTAATTCTTTAAAATAAAAGCTCCATGCCCTTGTAACATTTTCAGAACCCAGAAATGGCCTCTGGATCCCTGAGTCACCCCAAGTTCCTTGCAGCTCCCTTCTGTTCTCCCTTTACCTGGGCCACCGCGTGCTCTCACACCTCACTTGTAAGCCTCATCACCCACCCCCTTCTCAGCTCCAGCCCCAGGAATGCCCATGCTTCTCCAGCAAGGCACTGGGCCCACCATTTACAATCTTTGACAGCAATTCAGTTCTTCTTTTCAGTAGCCTTGGCCCCAGGTACCCGCACGGCTGATTCCACGTGTATCTTAAAATAGGTGTCATCACCTCAAGGAACCTTCCATGACCAACCCACCTAAAATCACCACCAACTACCCCCCAACACTCTCAAATGCCATTGACACTGCTCTGCCTTCATTTTCCCAAGGCACTGTCACTGTCTATGTATTTCATTTTTTGCTTGGTTTTATTTTGTATTGTTATCTCCTCTCATGAGAATCTAAGCTCCACAAGGATCCTGATTTGTTGATGTGTCTCAAGTACCTAGAACATTATCTGACACACAGTAGACACTCAGAAGCTTTTTTGTTTGTTTTTTGAGACGAAGTTTTGCTCTTGTTGCCCAGGCTGGAGTGCGGTGTTGACATCTTGGCTCGCTGCAACCTCCTCCTCCAGGGTGTAAGTGATTCTCTTGCCTCAACCTCCTGAGTTGCTGGTATTACAGGCATGGACTACCATACCCAACAAATTTTTGTGTTTTCAATAGAGACAGCATTTCACCATGTTGACCAGCTGGTCTCAAACTCCTGACCTCAAGTGATCCACCTACCTTGGCCTCCCAAAGTTCTGGGATACAGGCATGAGCCACCATGCCCGGCCCTCAGAAGTATTTTTGAATGAAGAAATAAATGAATGAATAATAATGCAAATTCTCCTACAAATATTTCATTATCTTTTATCAATTCACTGTGTTTTAGATAATGTGTCATTTTGTTAGTTAACATTTTGTTTTTACATTTGTGAACTTTTTTGGCCAAGAGTTGAAAAATCTCATAACAACTTTGGAAAGAAAAAATCAAAATAAGAATCCTGTGACTCACAATATTCTTACAAGAAAAGATGCCTTTGATTAAATAACATACACAAGGTGTCCCTTTTCTGAGTTAGGAATTTAAACACGCAGCCATCTAAGGCAGCTTCTCTGGGTGTTGACAGGGATACGGGTGGCTGCTGGACTGAGCTCTTAAAGTGGGTGTTCTTGCAAGACACACACATTGGAGGTGGGATTCAGGGTCGAAAGCAAGAAAGAGCCAGTGTTGTGGATTCATTTCTCAGTAGACATAAAGCAAAGGGGGCAACATTATAGCTTTTTAGTGGATGCGACAAATCCTAAAGGAGATGTCTTTTATCCACAAATACGGTAGCTAGATCTGTAAGCAGCAATAAACAGTTAGGAGAAGGGGACAGGGAACTTATTTCAGGGTGGCTACATCATACTGCATTGGGGCACAGTGTCTGCCTATTACCATTGCTCCACCAGTTGTGGTTTTCTTTTTCTTTCTTTCTTCTTTCTTTTTTTTTTTTTTTTTGAGATAGAGACTCACTCTGTTACCCACGCTGGAGTGCAATGGCATGATCTCAGCTCACTCCAACCTCTCCTCTCCTCCCAGGTTCAAGTGATTCTCCTGCCTCAGCCTCCTGAGTAGCTGGGATTACAGGTGCCACCACCATACCCAGCTAATTTTTGTATTTTCAGTAGAGACGAGGTTTCACCATGCTGGCCAGGATGGTCTCGAACTCAGGTGATATGTCTGCCTTGGCCTCTCAAAGTGCCAAGCCTATTCTTGGTTTTCTATAAAAATGTGTACTTGGTCACGTGCAGCCTGCTGTGTAACATGCTGCCTTTTATAATAACCTACATTTTGGATATACTCTTCATTGGTTTTTAACCTGCCATGCAAAATATAATAATTTTGTACTTGACATTTATTCCATGTCTGTAATTTAGTTGGCTCTGCAATAGCGTTTTTGATCCATTTCTAAACATCTCATAGAAACATAGTGCCATTAGCCATTTACACAATAAACATCATTAAATTGCAAACAAAGTCTTCTGTAATGAAATCTAGTTACGGAAATTGATTAGATTTTTAAAAAACAGAAATAAACACCACATTCTCTTCCAGCTTCTTGGAGCTCATTGTAAATGTCTATTATTTCTATTTCAATCGAAGTTTACATTACGTGTTTTAAGTTAATACATTAATGTTTTAATTACATGTTTACATTATATCTCCTGTGTGTGTGTGTGTGTGTGTATTTATATTATTGTAAACTTATTTTCTTGAGACTTGATTATTTGAGTTACTTGTTTTTTTCTTAAATCTCATAGGCTGGGTGCAGTGGTTCACACCTGTAATCCCAGCACTTTGAAAGGTCAATGTGGGTGAATCACCCGAGGTCAGGAGTTCAAGGCCAGTGTGGCCAACATGGTGAAAGCCACTCTCTACTAAAAATACAAAAAATAGCTGGGCACACATGGTGGTGGGTACCTATAGTCCCAACTACTCAGGAGGCTGAGGTTTGAGAATCACTTGAACCCAGAAGATGGAGGTTACAGTGACCTGAGATCTTGCCACGGCACTCTAGCCTGGGTGACAGTATGAGACTCTGTCTCAAAAAAAAAAAGAAAGAAAGAAAAGAAAAAGAAAAAAACACACACACACAGTTCATCTTTATTCTTTATATCCTTTGTTACATTACGATAAAGCTTATAATAGTTACTATTTATTTAATACCTGTTTGGGGCCAGTTTTTGGGCTAAGTGTATTAAACACTTGATTCGACAAAGAATTTTTGAGAACCCAGTGTACACAGTGCACTCTTCTGTTGCTGCTCAGTTTATCAAAGTGCAGGATGGTTACAGCGTCTGAGCTCAGCAAGGACACCATCGAAGAAGGTAAAAGCAGACCAAGGCGGAGTCCTGGGGACAGTTTCTCTGACTGCAAAAGAACAGGGAGCCTCTACAAAGCATTTGTCCTAGAGTTGAGGGATTCAAGGAACTCAATCTTGAAAATATGGTATTTAAGCTACGATTAGTAGAATAAGTAGGATTTAGCCAAGAGGACACGGAAAGAGGGTAAAATTGTCCCTAGCAATGGACACATTTGCAAAAGGCCCAGAGATGGGAGAGAATGTGTTCCTCAAGGCTGTTTGGCAGCAAATAATATAAATTTACCAAAATCATCTTAAGAAAAAAATCAAGTATTACTGCCATGAGTAATAAGAGTAAGGGAATTGATGGCAGCCCACCTGGCGGAGGTGCTTTGATGCTGTCACTGGATTTCCCTGTTGTCTGTCTCATACTTCCAGCCATTTCCTTTGTTCTTCCTAAACTCCAGTTTTAAAGGACTTCATAGATGGGAAATTTTTGTAATTTTCATTCAAATTGGGACTTTTTTTTTTTGAGACGGAGTCTTGCTCTGTCGCCAGGCTGGAGTGCAATGATGCAATTTCAGCTCACTGCATCCCAACCTCCACCTCCCGGCTTCAAGCGATTCTCCTGCCTCACCCTCCCATGTAGCTGAGATTACAGGCATCTACCACTACGTGCAGCTAATTTTTTATATTTTTAGTAGAGAAGGGATTTCGCCGTCTTAGCCAGAATGGTCTCGATCTCCTGGTCTCGAGATCTGCCCACCTTGGCCTTTCAAAGTACTGAGATTAAAGGCATAAGCCACTGTGCCTGGCTCAAGTTAGGATATTTTAAGAGTAAATATGGGTGTTGTTAATCATTGTGCTGCGACAACAGGTGCAAGCCAGTACCATCCTGGATAAGGTTGAACATGTCATCTCCCTAATTACAGGTTAATATTCCATTCTTCCTATTAGTAAAGCTTTTAATGAAAATCTCCTCCTCTTTTCATACTTCATTGTTTAATTTCTGTTTGTTACATTCCTACATCTCACTATGTTGCCCAGGCTAGTTTCAAACTCCTGGCCTCAGGTCATCCTTCTGCTTCAAGCTCCCAAATCCCTGGGATTGCAGACGTGAGCCACTATGCACAGCCAGTGTTGTTCATGCCTGAGGGTCGTGTGTGTGGTTTGATGATGTTGATGTAGAAAGTAAACAATTGGCGACCTGCAGATTTCTTGAGGTGGCAGGAATGGAGTTGAGAATTCCTAAGTCATCAGCACATGCTTTCCTTCTGGAACTATGAAAATGCATGCATTCCACAGAGATCCTGGGCCGCCTTGAGATTTTCTGACCTTGCCTAATTTTGTACAGTAGATTGGAGGTTTCATTGTGATTCTTAGTGAACCTATGCATAAACTGGTTTTTTTCTTTTTGTTTTTAGTGTCAGATTTCATTACGCATCTGCACTGTTAATCTCAACTATTGGGAGATGTGTTTTAAATGTTTTCCACTGTTTGTTCTATTTTAGAACTGGGGGTGAGGGCCTTGCCTGCTGACCCAGGCTTGGAGGCTCTGTCTGGCTGATCTTCTCCCCACGGGAAGGGGGAATGTCCTTGGCCATTCTCTGGATATTCAAGACCCTGGAATCCTGGCCCAGATTGACCTGAGCTTGCCTCTTGGGGTTGGATGGGCCTTTTTTGGGCCTCTCCTCCTGAGGGCAAACAGGTTGGCTGGTGTCTGAACTGGTTCACCAGAGATGCAAGGAGCATGGAAGAGTCAACGGAGGGGTCCACATTATCGTGGGTTCACTCCCAGAGTTTCAAGATCCAGCCGGCGGGAAGTGGGGCAGGGGCAGAAGTCTGCATCCAGGTGGCCGAATTTCAGACATGCCCTCCAGGGAGTCTGAGGACCACACACCACAGCTACCACCCACATCCCTGTGAGTGTACATTTGTAAAGGAAGGAAACAGTTTGTTAGCTTGCTCTGTGACTTTTACATATCAAGGCATGTGGTCTGTGAGCCTCCCTTTCTGCTCCCACCCTTCATCCCACAGACATTAGGGGCATGTGAAACATCACACTGGACACCCCACCCAGGGAGCTTCTCGCCATATTTGTGCTGTTTTGAGGTCCCTTCTGCCCTTAGATCTTCACTTACGTCAATACGAAAATGAATACATAGTTCACTCACATCCACAAAGGTAATAACTCTTGCCTTATAGCATAATTCACTTACAAAAGTTCTATAAACAAGAGATTGTAAGTCTTTTTTTTTCTTTTTCTTTTGTTGAAGTACTTCATCTGAGAAATTGTCTTTCTAAAACCCTTTTTTATAGAAAAAAAAGGAGCTCTAATTCCACAAATTTTTAATCAACCTCTAAAATGGCACCAAGAAAGACAGAGGTCTCAATGTGTCAGGGGAAATAGAAATCATGTACATGTTGATAGTTAAGAAAATAAAGAGGCCAGGTGCAGTGGCTCACACCTGGAATCCCAGCACTTTTGGAGGGGGAGGCGGGCAGATCACCTGAGGTCAGGAGTTCAAGGCCAGCCTGGCCAACATAGCAAAACCCTGTCTCTACTAGAAATTCAAAAATTAGCTGGGCATGGCTGCACATGCCTGTAATCTGAGCTACCCTGGAGGCTGAGGTAGGCTAATCACTTGAATCTGATAGGCAGAACTTGCAGTGAGCCAAGATCAAGTCACTGCACTCCAGCCTGGGTGACAGAGTAAGACTCTGTCACCCAAAAAAAAAAAAAAGGAAAAAAGGAAAATAAAAGGCCAACCATCGTGGCTCATGCCTGTAATCCTTATCCCAAGGATGGTGTGGATTTGGGAGGCTGAGGTGGGTGGATCATGAAGTCAGGCGTTCAAGACCAGCCTGGCCAAGATGGTGAAACCCTGTTTCTACTAAAAAATATATATATATACACAAAAATTAGTTGGGTGTGGTGATGGGCGCTTGTAATCCCAGCTACTTAGGAGGCTAAGGCAGAGAATTGCTTGAAACCAGGAAGTGAAAGTTGCAGTGATCCAAGATCACACCACTGCACTCCAGCTTGGGCAACAGAGTGAGACTCCATCTCAAAAAAAAAAAAAAAAAAGAGTGAGAGAGAGAGAGAATGTGGGTGAACAGAGGCTAGAAGAGTCTAATATGTGAGAGTGTGACTGAGGAACTGGCTTCTTGGGGGAGAAGCTGGCATTTGAGGGCAACCCAAATAAGAAGTTTTGCAAGCACCAGAAAAAGGAGCAGCATTTCCAGTGTAGCCAGTGAGAAGCTGCAGTGTGAGGAGTGAGATCATGGATTCCAAGGACGAATGTGGAGGCTGGTGTGAGTGAAGCACAGTGCATGTGGGGCAGGCAGGACCCTGATACCACAGGACTGCCATATTCAGCTGTGGAGCCAGAATGAAGGGAATTCACTCAAGGGTTTTAATAGAGCACTGACATGAACTGACTTGCATTCTTAGCAGATCGTCCTAGATGCAGTACAGAGAATGGATTGCACCGAGGGTAGACAAGAAGGCAATTCTGGCAAGTGTGTTGGGGAAAATAAATAGTTAAAACCTAAACTTCTCCCTACCCAGAAAAACCTCTCCACAAAAGTAAAAGAGAAAAAACTAAAAACACTATTATTGTTGAATAAGTTTTCAACCGGAATGTGATTCATGTCACAGCAATCTGCTGAGAAATTGCATAGAAAGAAAGAAATCTCACTCCTTATCCAGCAGATAACTTATTACAGACTTTTTTCTCAAGGCTAACAGTAACTAGTCCTCTAGCAAGAGGGCTTGTGACAGTACCCTCTGTCAACACATAGTCCGTCCTAGATCCACCTGGAAATTGGGGTGATCATCTGTGGGAGCTGTGGTTTTACATAAAGGAAAAATGCACTTGTATGTCCTTATGAAAGAAGGCAGTTTTGCAACTTGGAGTCAGGTGCCTGCTGAAGATGTTAGGTTCCTGTTCTTTCCTGGAAGGGGTGGGCAGGGAGGCTACCTGCCTTGATGATACATTTCAAAGAGATGGCCTCAGGTCCTAAGGAAAGACCTTCGGAGGTCTTAAAGCCGGCAGGAGCCTCATTTAGCTTTTTTAAACATCCACATACGTTTCCAAGGAACAGAGAAAGTACTTCCACTTGTAGGTTTTCTAAAGAAAATGCTCTAAGAAAGGGAGGGGGAGAAGTCTGGTCCCTTAACTCCTGCAGGGAGAATTCAGCCTCTCACTTTTGTTTTGCAAATGCCCTCGCCCTTGCTCCTGGTGACTGGGACCCTTGGAAGGGAAGGAACTCTGGGTGCTTCTCAGAGCAACAGAATGTGCCCTGGAGTGAAAGATTGCTATGGACAGGTAAGACTCGAGGGCAGCCACTAAGGTTTTGATTTGAGCAACTTGGAAGTCAGGGGTGCTATTTACAGAGAGGGAAAATTAGTAAATAAGGATTCAATTAAGGCATTAATGCAGAAATTAATTAATGAAATTCATAATCTGCTTCACAAACTCACAATGCTAATAGGTTCACTTTCCTGAATTGCTCACCTTCTAAAACACCTTCCTGCCCTTTCAAGCACCAAATTCTGAATCTCCCTCTTGAGGAATCCCAGCCTTCCTTGGAAATAGCCAAGAAATAAGGCTTCATGATTACCCGTTCGCAAAGGGAGTCAGTTTTACTTCTCAGTTTTACTCTCAGGGACAGGGCTGAGAGTCCGGTCTTGCCACATCTGCGCTGCTTGCTGCCAAGTAACATCCCCGCTGAAGACAGGCCCGGCACCCATCTCTGACTCTGATGGGGGGGTGTGTGGGAACTGGATTTCCAGGTACTACTTTATATCCCTTCCATCCCACCCTCGTTTCTAGGATAGCTTTCACTCCTCCATTCACCCTACTGAGTCCTAAAGGGCTCAGATCCTCAGCTACATTCAGGACTGAATCAACGCCACCCAAAAATGTTTCAGCCCTGGCTATCCTGCCTTGGTTCAACCTGTGTCTATGATTTCCCCTTTGAAGAGCTGGTGTCTGCAACAACCTAGATTAGAGGCGACCCAGATGTATTTCCGGTATAAAATCTGGTGCACTGCAGCTGGGGCCCTATTCCCTTCTCCCTCAAAGACTGCTTGTGCTAACTAACCTTACTCCACCTTGCCATTAAGAAGGGATGATCTCTGTTCAACAAAAGAGGGTTCCTCCCCAGGGGAATGGGGTAGGGCACGCCCTTCGTCTGCATAACTAAGAGGACCTCCAGAGTGGCTGCCTGATTCCTCAATTGTACCAGCCTGACTCCAGTGCACAGAAAGGAGGAGCTTCACAGGCTACCGGGCGCCCTTCCAAATAAAAGGAAAAGAAAGAATAACAAAGGTTTCACCAGCCCCACAATAGCATCTCCGCCTAGCAAGTAGCCAATTCTACTTTGTAAGCCTCATTTCAAACCCTATAGCTTTCCTTCTTGTGTTGAACAACAGAGGTTCTATGTCATATGCAGGTTGTGATCTGAGTATTAGATGCGACTATGTCTGTATATTGGTGTGGCTTTGTGTATTTTTCTATAGATATGAGAAGCATTTCATCTATTGAGGTATGCAGGGATGTTTTAAATGATACAGGTATACTAAGCAAATGTACTTCCGTGAACTAATACCTCGGTCAGCAAATAGAATTTTACATTATGTTTAAAAACAATGTAAGTAGGAGTTTATGCGTTTAATAGAATGTGGCCCCAACTTTGTTTTAGCAAATTAGGAAAAAAACACAACTTTGCATATACATATACATTTAATTAATATTTATAATAAATAAATGTAATTATTACATGTAAATGATAATAAATTATATATAAATTATAAATAATATATAAATACACAAGTTATATGTTTTATAATTATATTATATATTATATTATATATAAATATAAATATTATATATTTATATTTATATGGAAAGTTGTATTATATATAACACAACCATATAACATAAATATATATTTGCATATTATATATTGCATATAATATATATAATATAAAGAACAAAAGTATATATAAAAAGCACAAGTATATATATACATATTATGTATTATATATGAGTATTTATATAATATAAATAACAAGTTTATACACACACACACACACACATAAATATGTATAAATAACACAAGTGTATATCCCGTAGTGTCCCCACCATCAAAATGACTTTATCTAGTTGGAGAGAGATTGGGGTGATTGCGGCGTCCGTTCAGCAGTGCAGTAGCCACACACTGTCATTCCTGCTGCTGGAAACAGAGTGAGACCCGCTGCTGTTTTGTGAGACGCAGCACAGGTTCACTGGGATGGTTCTGGATGCAGCCTGGAAGGTGGTGGAGATGTCCCCTTAGAGGCCAGTGGGCTGGTGGAAAGTGCCCTGTGACTTAGATTTTCCAGGGAACGCCTGTGGGAAACTGAAAAACCCGGCACTTGTCATCTCAGGAGCAGCACTGCCTTTTTCTATAGTCACCGAGGGATGAGGCAGATGTAACTGAATATATCTATATCTATATCATCTATATCTATATAAAATGGCAATAAACTAGAAATCTTCAGAGTCACCAGAAAATCCAATTTGCAGAAAAGATATTTAAGAGAAAAATAAGTAAAGTGTATGATGTGGGACATAAAAGAATACCGCCACAGAAGAGTAATGGTAGTGTGCTCTGCCAGTTACTTTGTGATGAGCCTGAGATGGAAAAGCGGTTTCTGCCCCTAATGGAATGTCCTTGGATGGGGGCTTTTGTATTTGTCTAGAATAAGCTTTCTTGCCTTTACCAGAAAACATCTTTCCAACATTCATAACTAGAGGAAAATAAAATGAAATTTATTTTAAAGACCCACCTGATGCATTTTGCACTACGTTGTTAATAATTGTTTTTTTTCTCCTTTCCCAAGCCTTCTTACGGCTTTTTTAGTCCAATCTGGCTAATGCTAGGAATTTTTGATCTTTATTTCCTAATTCTAAATACAAAATGTAAGGGTTCAGGGTTCATTTAAATTTAAGGAAGCCTTAGTAGTTGATTTATGGCAATTTAAATAACCTTTGAAAACATACAAGCAGATATATACATTAGTTCTAAGTGCATATATAACTATTTTATTAAAACGTATTTTCCTATAACTGGCATAAACTTTAGCTAATTATATAGGTGCAGTGTTTCTGTTTATTAGACAACATGAACTTCACAAGTATGAAACTTTTAATTGCATGCTGTATTTCCATAGATATTCCAAATAAAAATTGGGTTGAGAACTACAAAAGGTACTTTCAAAGATGAATAGGATGTTATGCCATTAAAGGACTAGTTCAAGCCCGTGGTTCTACTGATATTCTGCAGACTTTTATTTGGAAGGATTTTAAGAGATTTTTCCAGGAAAACTGTACTGTATGATTACAATTTAGGATACGCTGGATTAAACTATGATTTTTAAAAGTCTTTTACTGTAGTACACCTCTGAGCCTTTAATCCCTAATGTGCAATGGGAATCTCTAAGAGGAAACTGGAGTGCACAGTATTTGCTGATCTTATTTGACCAGATCCTGTTAATTCCCAGAAAAGTGTTCAACAGAGCAGTTATGTTTGCAAGGCTGATACATCTGTTGAAATTCTTATCCATGTACAAAACCTGTGCACTTTTGTGTAAAACCTTCTTAGTAGTGGATATTATGTGTCTTTTCATTTAATAAATAAAAATTTGGGAATGAGAAATAAAAAACATCTTGGCTTTAAAAATTATACTGTCATCCCTGATGTTCTTGGCTCACCTCCTGAAATTTTATTTTTAAATTCTTGTACTATTATATAACATTCATTCCATTATACAAATGTTGCCATATTTACTATGGCTTTCTCTATGTGCTAATTATTTTAATACTATACACTTATTGTTAATTTTTTTAACTGTATAAACTGTGACAGAAATTATCACTTGGAAATGAATACTTAATTATACATGTGACCACTTGCTTGAGGAAAGGAAGTATTTTCCTTTGAAGACAGAAAATTGAGTCTGGTGAACAAGATTGTACATGTACAGTAGGATTTGCTTATGATTATTTTCTGAAATCCAGAGAAACCTTAGCAACAGTTAATCATAGGTTGATCATAGATTCTATAGAAATGTTACTTAAAGAGTAAACTCCAAAGTTCATGTAAAATGCTGGTTTGGGAAAGGTACCACTTTGGTATCAAGATCATGGCCCATTGCCTTGTGATTCTAGTGACTGGATTCTGTGATTACTGTTCTATGTTAGAAAAATGAATTGCTTATGGGTGAGACCTTCATGACTTTTAAAAATAATAATAATAATAATTATTATTATTATTATACTTTAAGTCCTGGGATCCATGTGCAGAATGTGCAGGTTGTTACATAGGTATACACGTACCATGGTGTTTGGCTGCACCCATCAACCCATCATCTACATTAGGTATTTCTCCTAATGCTAATGCTATCCCTCCTCTTTACCCTCTCCACCCTCCAACAGGCCCCAGTGTGTGATGTCCCCTCCCTGTGTCCATGTGTTCTTTTTTTTCCTTTTCTTTTCTATTTTTTATTTATTTATTTTTGTTCTAAGATCTCTTTTAGGTTCTCTTGGGAGTTACAGATTAAGTTCAGATTTATACCCTCAGGGCTTTGCAATCTAAGCTGAGTTTGAAAGAGTTATATCCTGGAGGGAGAACATCTCCCTTGAAAGAAAGCACAGAGAAGGTTAAAGCTGCTGTGATGTGTTTAACATAGAGGTTGAAAGGAAATAGGAAGTTATTCTGAGGTGACTTTGAGGAAGGGTGGAGATTAGATGGAGTGTCCTGAAGGACGGGGTGAAGCTTAGTTGAATTGGCACATAGGTATTTTTTGGTCACTTGAATCATAGTCTGAGAATATTTTCTGTATAATCAGTCAAAGAATATTTTTTTAGAGGGCTGGGAATAGCTCATTTTTTAAGTTAGTAGAAAACTAAGTAAAAGCATAAGTATACTTCTTGTTTTTATTCTTCCTCTTCAGGGAACCCAGGGCCCCTTGCTTTGCACATTAGATGCTAAGTAACCATTTGCTGATTGCAAGTCAGCTGCAGCTCTTCTACTGAAGGTAGAAGGTAGAGTTGTATTGAAGAATTGTTTCCCTGTTCACTTTTCTTGTCCTCACCAAAGTTCCCCTCTGTTATGTCTTGATCGAATTTTTCCGAAATTTGTGATTGTGAAGCATCTCCGTGTCAAAGGAAAAATGCGAAGGTAAAAAAGTTGGACACAAGTAAAAAAGTCTTATCTTTTGTGTTATCTTAAAATTCCTTTGAAATTTCAATATTATTCTAGAATATATAATTTTATTTTTAATATAAAATATTGCTTAAAATTGTTGTCAAATATAATTGTCACTTCTAGAAAAATTGTGTCACGTTTCGTCTAGAGCAGCATCTACCCAGAGGTCCCCAATTTAAGAAGCTTAATCGGAGATAAAAATGACCAACTAGGCTGGGCGTGGTGGTACACACCTGTAATCCCAGCACTTTGGGAGGCAGAAGCTGGCGGATCGCCTGAGGTTAGGAGTTTCAGACCAGCCTGGCCAACAGGGCGAAACTACGTCTCTACTAAAAATACAAAAATTAGCTGGGCATGGTGGCACATGCCTGTAATCCCAGCTACTTCTGGGGCTGAGGTAGGAGAATCGCTTGAACCCCGGAGGCGGAGGTTGCAGTGAGCCCAGATCATGCCACTACACTCCAGCCCCCATGTGTTCTAATTGTTCAACTTCCACTTATTAGTGAGAGCACGTGGTGTTTAGTTTTTCTGTTCCTGTGTTAGTTTGCTGAGAATGATGCTTTCCAGCTTCATCGATGTCCCTACAAAGGACATGAACTCATCCTTTTTTATGGCTGCATAGTATTCCGTGATGTATGTGCCACATTGTCTTTACCATTCTATCACTGATGGGCCTTTGGGTTCTTCTAAGTCTTTGCTACTGTGATCAGTGTGTAGACCTTCATGACTTTCTAACTGTAAGTATTGCCTCTTCAAGTCTATCCTGTCTCCCTCTGCTCTCCCAGGCTTCTCTTGGAGTAACATGCTTGGATTTCAGTCTTTCAGTTGTTGCAGCTGATGGGAGGAGAGTGGGAGAGCACAGCAGTGTCCTTCAGGTTACTCTGATTGGTATGCCCTGCTCTCTTTCCATTGCAAATCCTACTCTGAAACCAGGTACTCTCTTCTTGATCTCCACTGAGAATCCCGTTTTCAAGTGAGATTCCCAAGCTCAAAACATGAATAATGATCATAATAGTGATAATGGTGAGAAGAATGATGTGTTGGAAATCATGGTTAGTGTTTAAGAAATAACTGGGTTGAGGGGCTTCAGTTTGCAGTATTACAGCAAGGACTCTGAAAATTTATATGTTGGAAGTCTAGTAAAACTACTCGATAAAATTGGTTTCGGATTTTCAAATTGTGTCATTGAACTTGCAGGAAAATAAGGAATTATCAGAGCCCCCCAGATGACATGAAATGCAGAAATGCAGAGAGATTGTGAAGCTTGGAAGCCAGCCCTTCCCTGCTCATCTGTGCTGATCCCTTTGATGTGTAGCTTCCACTCTGAGAGTCTTTTGGCTCAGGGAATAGAAAGCAAATCGAAGGTCTTTCTGATGTTGAAAATATAATAGGAGACCCTCATGTATGGCGGGAACACCAAAGGGAGTTGTACTTGCAGTGTTGGGAGAATAGACAAACATCAATGTCAACATCACCGCCAGTGGGTTTCACACTAGTCTGTAGGTGAATTTTTGCCATCTCTGGGGTCCAAAATGCCTCCAGGTGATCATTTGTTTTTGAAAAGAGGACGTTTTCTGTTGTTCCAGGCTTATCATATAATCTAATGGTTAATCTCCTCTGAATGGGTGTACCTTCAAAGCTGAATGCACAGAATTACCAGAGGTAAGGTTTCCAGAACAGCTGGGCGCGGTGGCTCACGCCTGTAATCCCAGCATTTTGGGAGGCTGAGGCGGGTGGATCACGAGGTCAAGAGATCAAGACCATCCTGGCCAACATGGTGAAACCCCGTCTCTACTAAAAACACAAAAATTAGCCGGGCATGGTGGCAGGCACCTGTAGTTTCAACTACTCGGGAGGCTGAGGCAGGTGAATTGCTCGAACCTGAGAAGCAGAGGTTGCAGTGAGTCAAGATCATGCCACTGCACTCCAGCCTGGTACCTGGTGAGAGAGCAAGACTCTGTCTCAAAAAAAAAAAAAGAAAAGAAAAGAAAAAAAATTTTCCAGAACAGAAGTGCAGATATGAAAACTTGCGAACAACTTAGTTTACATGAGAAATTTATCAAATTTCTTATCAAATTCAGACTCTAAGAATGTAAAAAACAGAAAACAGAATAAAATTATGAATAGGAAACCAAATACTGTATGAACGGCCAAGGAAATGTGAAAATAATCCAAGCTATCGTATGTCCTTACTAAACATCATTTGCAAAAAACAAAACAAAACAAAAATCCCACGTTAATGCATTAGTCTGTTTTCTGCTGCTTATAACAAAATATCTGAAATTGGGTAGTTTATAAAGAAAATAAATGTACTTCTCACAAATACGCAGGCTGAGAAGTTCAGGGCCAAGGGACCACATCTGGTGAGGGCCCTCTTGCTGGTGGGGATTCTGGAGTCCAAGGTGTGCAGGCATTTCCTGGTGAGGGGCTGAACATCCCAGCTCAGGTCACCCTTCTTATTATAACACCACCAGGTCCCCTCCTGTGAAAGCCCATTAATCCATTAATTTATAAATGATTAATAAAATGACCTCTTAAAGGCATCACCTCTCAATATGACCATATTGGCGATTACATTTCAACATAAGTTTTTGACAAACAGTCAAACTATAGTATTTATGAAGTAGAAAAATAAGACCAAAATGAAAGCTCTCAGATCAAAAAAATGAAAAGAAAAAATAATAAGCAAACAAATTGGTAAATATGTATGAAGATTTAAACAATCATCAATCACCTATGTAAAACAATAATAGTGTTTATAAGATTTATAAAAACAAATGAATAATAACAATGTCTAATTTAAGGTTTTTTAAAAATAACTAAAATACTGAACAGCAATGCATGTAATTCAGGAGAGAATAATGAATATTAAAGAAGAAGACAAGACTATTACAACTAAGTACATACTAAAATTTCTAGGAAATCTACTAAATGAAAGTATGAGAAAATAAAAACTGAGTAGGACGAAAGCAACAAAAAGGTATGGAAAATGAGCATACACATAGAAAGCACCAGCTGAGGGTCCAGAGAGCTCCAAAGAGAGCAGAAATTTCAGGTAACATAAGGAGACTAAACCGTCCAGTTAAAAGGCACATTCTGAGATTGCATTTAAAGAACAATCTAACTGCATGCTGTATGGAAGTGAAAATCTAAAGCTTAGTCCAAGTCATTTGAAAGAGCAAATGTGTACCAGCAGCATGTACAAGAATTTTCATCACAGCATTTTGTATGAGGGCAAAAAGAAAAATGACCCAAAGACCCATCAAGAGGAGAATGGAAAAATCATGGTACATTCATGCAATGGAAAACTATACAGCAATGAAAAGGAGTAGACTAGAGCATGATGCCTAAACATACAGGACTCCCAAAAACATAATACAAGCAAAAAAAGAAGAGGGAGAGAGAGAGTCACACAACCTGGGATATATAATTATGGTTAAGTATTCAATTTCAGGAAACCGATATATGTGGCTAAAACCAGAATGCGTACATTTATGGTAATTATCAAGAAAACCAAGGGAATGATAAATATAAAATTCAGAAAGTTATTTCCCCTAAAGTAGAGGAAGAAGGTGACGTGTGGAAGGGTATATATTTCTATGTGTTGGTAATATTGATGCATTGGTAAATATTATATTTCTTAGAGTTGGTATTGTTCTCATTATATTATAGATACTCACTTGTATATATTTCAATGCAACAAAAATCAGTTTGAGAGATATAGTGAATGGTGAACACAGCTTCTGGGCTCAGTTAGCTTAGAGAATAGTAAGGAGAAAGACAAGTTAGCAAGTTTTCATACTTTATCTTCACAGCAGACTTAATAACTTAGATACTAGTCTAATTTTTACTGATTTGTTAGCTTTAGATAACTGTGTTTAAGTGATCATTAAGTACTAATTAGGTACTAAGTAAGTCCTGATGAGATTTGAATTATGTCTGACCAACCATAGGATCCTTGGTGTCTGTATCACATGACACTATTGGGTCGATCTTTGGTCTTTTAATCAGCACAGTTTAACATTTTCTCTCGTTCTGAATTATTTGTTCACTGCCTTTCCTATTAGGTTAAAAATGCCTGAAGAGCAAAGAGCAGGTCTTATCCTTTTCTTCTAAGTTTTTATTTAAATGGATTTTATTTCATTTATCTGTAGACACTTGTATATGCACACACACATACAACAATGCTTCAGAATTTACAAAACAAAAAACGAAGCCTAGTCATTGCTTTCAGTCTTCAAATATTAAAATGGACAATGTGATGGTGTGTATATAGAATAATACAGTAATCTCTTTTTTTGCTCTTTATGAAACATGGTGTTGAAAACACTGGCTTCACAGGGAAAAAGTCAGCTTTGAATCTTCATCTCTTATGCAGTGGAGTGGAAAAGAGAACTCCTTCTTCCAATTGAAAGTAAAAATGAGAAAAAAATTAAGCTTTGGATTTTTCGGGAATGTCTTTATAATTTTCAGTACAACTCATAATACACAGCAATTGTAGACACTGAAGAAAACAACTATTTCTTGAAGCTGCTGTATTCCAGTGTGATGGTGGGAGCTCTGGTGAAAGCTCTGGGCTCAAGGGAGCCTTCGGTGATTGGCTGCAGGCAGAGTTGATGGGTGCCTGTGGGACAGACTTTAGGCTCATCATTTGCAATGCACTTTACACAATTTTGCCAGAGACTAACATGACAAAGCTCCATTGTCCCCTGAAAGCACACTCACCAGCCTGCTTTGAAGATTCTGACCTCTACTCAGCAGATTTGAGATTCTTTATATATTCACATAAAGGCAGGATATTATTTTCAGAACTTCTGGTAATATTAGGGTGGCCATATAATATATTGTTCAACTTGGAATTCTTTGGGTGAGTGAATGGGGATTCTTAATAATTTTGCTAAGGCAGTGGCACCTGTGGGACCTGTGGGATCCTGGGTAAAACTCACTGGTCATCTCCTCTGGCCTTCTACCCATGGCATCTCAACAAAGATTAGTGGATCACCTTTGAAGGTGATTCCTTTCTTAAAGGAATTCTTCCAGTTTTGTTTTCCTTGAGATTGGTGTACTTTAATTTATGTAACTTGCAGTATGGGGTTCCATTATAATATTGCTAAAGAGAAAATCAGTCTGTATGTATGTATTCTAAGGATAATGTAATTTTTAAAAAAACCTTGATACGTTTCATCACTGGTTTCTAGAATGTATTCAATATAAGCACAGAGAAGATGTATGTTATTAAATGTATCCCTGGGAAAAGAAACTGTTTCCATATGTTCATGGGTAGACAAATGACTTCTTATGCCAAGAAAGAGTGCTTCAACCCACAAGAACAGTGACACCTACAGGAGTGTGGAAACCATGTTTTCCATCCTGTGACCTGGCCTTCTCTTTTGTTTGCAGCGTCCATTGCAGCCACCTGCAATGATCCAGGTATGCCTCACAATGGCACCCGCTATGGAGACAGCAGAGAGGCGGGAGACACTGTCACATTCCAGTGTGACCCTGGATATCAGCTCCAAGGACAAGCCAAAATCACCTGTGTGCAGCTGAACAACCGGTTCTTTTGGCAACCAGATCCTCCTACTTGCATAGGTATCAGGCAACAGAACTTAGAAATTTTATAATCAGGGATGAATGCATGTTGTCGTTAAAATGGCTCTGAAAATGTATTATTTCTCCAGAAATATTTCTCAAGAGTTTCTTTCATGTTCTCTGGCTCTCTGACACTGCTGAAATTTTATTGTAAACCTTTAAACTTTATTTTATTAGGTGGAATAAAGGAAGTCATCCCCTTAATGTACAGTAATTGACATTTACCATACATTTCCTACCCTTAACAAATGTTATACAAACATGGATCAGTCAAATTACTGCAATTTAAAATTTTAGGTGGCTCAAAATTTATAACCCTACCATTGCTATTCTGATTTTTAATATAGAAACATGCCCTTTAGCAAAACCTAGTCACAGAAAGTACTTTCTCTTTTTAGATGTTTTTCCCCTCATAATATTAGTACATTTAAAATAGAATTCTGAAAACTAGAAATTATACTGCTTGTATTAAAATGAAGATAAAAGGTTTGTTTCTACAATTTATTAACATTTTGACCTTATTAAAGGGATAAGTTTGACCTTATTAAAAGGATAACAGATGATTTTGCAGACTTTGGCTTGAATAGCCACCTGAGACAATTTATTACAAATATGGTTTTATGCTAATATGTATTTTATGCAAAATAGTAATTACAGGTAGATTTTCTCTTTATTCAATTAAATATTTTACCATAAAATTCCTACTTAGAGTATATCATCTTAATTTTAAAAGGAAACTCTACTGAACTTTATTATTTTAAGGAACGATCACCATTTATTTAGTACTTTTTTATAATCTGTCTGAAAAATGTAAAATTTAATTGATGTTCGAAGAGAGAAAGTGATCATGAAATGGACAGGCCATTTTGCATAGGATGACCATGGGGGGATTTTGGGTTTGAAATGATTTTTATTGTCGTGTACACAGCGGTGGTAAGATTCTCAGTGGTCTTGGGGAGCTATGCTACAGAGCTCTTACTTATGACAAACCACTTATCACAGTTTTCTGGAGATAGATGAGGTTTGATGGCTGTGCTTCTTAGCATTCTCAGCCTTATCGGGGAGTGAGACATGTTTGTTTAATATTTTATGCTGCATTTACTTTTCATAATGTCTGCCAGCATAGTCACTCATTTTGTTCAAGCTGAGTCATCAGGAGACTTGTGAGATTTCGGCATGTTTCTTTTTTAAAGTAGAGTGATTGCCTATAAATGTGGCAATCATTTTAAACCAATGGCCTATTTTTACATTGAGAAAGGGATTTTTCTTTCTTCCATTTTGCATGTTTTTAGGCTCATGGAGGAATACGTTTAAAAAAAAGAGTTAATCTCTTAAAAGTAATGTATTATTTTATATTGATCTGAAAATTATACAATTTGGCCATCTCCTAATTATTCTATAAACAAATTGATCTTTTGTTAGATCATCTCTTATTTTATTTTGACCAGCAAATAGGTAATCCAGTACTCCCCAAAAGATAAATAAATAACACTGTCTCTGCCTTGAATGTCAGCTTCAAGGACAAGCTAAAATCACTTGCAGGCAATTGAATAATCAATTATTTTGAAAAGAAGACCCGCCTACATGCCTAAGTATTATGTAACAGAAAAATAAAAAATGTATACTTGGAAATAAATTAACATTATATTTTTATTATATTGTAATTTTCTATTTTCCAGGAATGAGGTTTTTGTCCTCTTTAAGAAGCCTGCCCATTAGGGCATCAGTTAATCATAATTAGAACTCATGTAAATTCTGTTTCAAAGATTGAAAACACTTTTTAAATTTTTTACATTTTTCATATTACAGTTTTCATATTTTATTGAAGACATTTTATAAACTATATTAAATCAAAAAGAGGAGAAAAAAATGTTCATTTTACCTGCTGACAATTAGAATTAATATAAATATAAATAATTTCGTAATTATGTATATAGAATCTATTTTTAAATGTTTTAGGCTGAATGTGGTGGCTCATGCCTGTAATCCCAACATTTTAGGAGGCCAAGGTGGGTGGATCACTTGAGGTCAGGAGTTTAAGACCAGTTTGGTGAAACCTCATCTGTACTAAAAATATAAAAATTAGGTGGTCATGATGGCATTCGCCTGTAATTCCAGCTACTGAGGCGGCTGAGGCATGAGAATGGCTTGAGCCCGGGAGGCAGAAGTTGCAGTCAGCTGAGATAGCACTGTTGCACTGCCGCCTGGGTAACAGAGCCAGACTCTGTTTCAAAAAAAAAAAAAAAAGTTTTAAAATGACAACATCCTGCAAGACTATTTTGTAAATTGAGCTGTTTACTTACCAGTACATAGTGTGTATCTTTTGTGCTACTGTGTATTTTCTACTGGTTTTTAATGACTAAATTGTATCTATTTAGAAAGTGGCTTTGCTCACAACTACACAACCAATGCCACTCTCTGGTATATATTTATTTGAATCTACCAATATTGATTTCTCTAGACCCTTATTATTGTATAATTAAGTTATACAATTCTGAAGATAGCTGCAATGAGCATCCATGTTGCAAAATACATCTCAATTATTGACAAATGACCTATTTCTACAAACTTATCTATTCCTAGGACTTGTAAAACATCTTTGTTTTTGTTTTTTGAGATGGAGGCACTGGACTGCAGTGGCATGATCTCAGCTCACTGCAGCCTCCACCTGCTGGGTTCAAATGATTCACCTGCCTCAGCCTCCTGAGTAGCTGGGATTACATCGCCCACCACCATGCCTGGCTAATTTTTTTATATTTTTAGTAGAGAAAACACCACACGTGATCGTTCTTAAGGCAGAAAGTGATGATGTCTTGTTTTAATTGGCATTTTAAATTAATAATAAGATTGAACTTTTTTCATATGCTTATTGGCAGTTTGAAGTTCTTTCCTGATTGATCAGTTAATTTACTTTTTTACTTTGTATTATTAGTGTATGTTTACTCATTACTGGTGTCTCTCTTTCACAAAATCTCTTAACCTCTCACCTGTTGTGTGTGATGACATTTATTTTCAGTACCGTTTGCTGTTGTTTTTTCTTGAGCATTCCTTGGATGCCTCACTTTTTTTTTCATCCCAAATGACTCCTACCATGAACGGTCCTCTGTTTAGCTTTTTGACTGAATCTAGATGGAGAATTCTGTAGACCAAAGGACACTAACGAGTTTTGTTTGTGTGTTTGTTCGTGTGTTTGTTTTTTGGAGACAGTCTCGCTCTGTCACCCAGGCTGGAGCACCATGGTGTGATCTTGGCTCACTGTAGCCTCTGCTCCCAGGTTCAAATGATTCTCCTGCCTCAGCCTCCTGAGTAGCTGGGATTATAGGCATGCACCACCACACCTGACTGTTTTTTGTATTTTTAGTAGAGACAGGTTTTTGCCATGTTAGTCAAGCTGGTCTCCAAATCCTGCCCTGAGATAATCTACCCACCTGGGCCTCTCAAAATGCTGGGATTATAAGGTTAGGTACCACCTCTGACCTAAACTTTCTTATTCCCACTAAAGCGTCCCTGAAAAGTCTCCATTTTCTTATATAGCCTGCAGTTGCTTTTCCCTGAGTCCAAATGGCAAAACAATCTGAAAAGCCAAAATGTATCCTAGGTTTGCAGAAATTCATTTAGGAACAACAGCCTGTCCCGACATACAGGTGCCTAATTAAAAAATATTTATCTCACCCAACAATGTGAACGTTCAAAGGTTTTAATGCAGAAATGTAGATGTGTTTCGTTAAGGATTGCAGCTTCAAACCCTGATGGTGAAGGAGCTGCTATGTATATGTATGTATGTATGCTATCTAGCATGGTGGCTAAAGATTGTGAATAAGGGGTTGGTGGGTTGAAAAGAATAGGTAGGTTTTATCTCTATATCTCTTCCTTCTGGAGGATTTCCTAGCATCTCAGAGTTGCATTTTCTACTATTCCAATCCTTTCCAAAGTATTTTGCACGCTATTTAAAACCTAAGCAAACAAAAATGAAGAGTACAAGGCCAAAAGAGAGAACAAACAAGGCCAGACAACACTCCTTAATTCCACTTCTAGCTTTTAAATCACCTCATTTGAGAGTGCCTCCTGGGATCTGTGTGAGTGAGACCAGGTTTCCCCTTTGTTTCTTTTAAATCAGTATTTGAATCATATCCCTGAACTGTTCCTGCTGGTAGCACCCTGTAACCAATGCCCTGAGTCTGTCATTTTTCGTCTTTCAAAATCTGTGTGGAGTAGAATGTTGTAGACTTTCAGGTACCATCTTTCTCTGCATCAGCTCCCACTCCCTAATGGGTCCACGCCTGCACTGCTTGATGCTGTCAGCAGCTATGGCATGATTCTGAGGAGACACTGCCTTGTGAGAGCTGATGGGACAGTTGCTTCTGTACAGTTCATTGAAAAAAATAAAGGCATATTGGGGAAAATCAAGTTTTAATCTATTTATGCAAAAATTATATTAGTCTTGAGCCTATATCTGTAGAATTTATTATAAATATTTTCTGTGATAGTATTCAGAGTTTGCATTCAGTTAGATTGAGACTATAAGAAAAACTACTAGAGTTAATAGTATTTCTTATAAAAAGTTAAGTTTTTAGAAATGTTAAAGACACACTCATTATTGAAAATCGTGAAGCATGCGCCTTCATCTTCCTTCATCTTATTTACAAAACGAAGTCTCTTTTTCTGTAGGGGGAACAACCACCAATTAAGACTTTTTCCTACTTATTTTTTAATGCATATGTGACCAATAATGGGAATAAAGTAAGACATATAACTTAGTAGAAATACTGTGATTTCATTGCAGTCATGCTTTAAAACAACTTGGTCACAAACCACAGTATTTGATATAAATAACTTTTAAACACAGCATACTCTTGCATGTATCTAAAATGTGTACACTTATAAATTCTGCAGTGTTTTCACACCTTCCCTGGGATGAGAGATTTAGAAGAAACGTTATCTCACAAATAAAACAGTCCTAAACACTTTCTGATTCAAGAGCAAAAATTGGCTTGCCTATTAACCACATTGAGCTACGTAATTACTGCCTTGCTAATATAAATGTAAACACATTTAATTCAAAATTGAAGACTGCAAACACAAACTAAATTTATTATCATATAAAGTGGCTCTTTCTAATAATATACCAAGCATTGTGATCAAATAATATTTTCAGACAGTAATGTTCCAACTCAGCTTCTCACTGATATGTATCCTTAGTGGTCACTTAAAATTTTGGGGTTTGTTTTGCCACTTTGAAATGTGGGAAAATTAATTCAAGACTTCCACACACCAGACGACTGGGAGAATGTGAAATGTCGTGTATTCATATATCCATTAACTATTTCCTAAATACTTACTCTGATCCAGAAGCCATCTAGACATTAGGGATGAAACAGTGAACAGAAGCTAGATGATCACTGTTCCACATGAAGCAAGCACTCAAGAAGAAATCTGAATGATTTTATAAACTATGAGGAATAGCAAAAAAATGGTGTTCATGGGATCTTTTTTTTATTCAAGTATTTTTCTGTTTGTGCATATGTTGGCAGGTGTGGGGGGTTAAGTCATCTTTCATTTAATTGGGAACATTTTTAATTACAGGAAAGAAATTTTATTTGCCAGAAGTTTGAAAATTCTTTTTGAAAATGGGGTGGAATATTATGTAAAATTCCTTAACAATTACATGAAAAATGTAGATTTACTGGGTCTTACGGTTTTATAAGGATCATTGATCACCAACACACAGTCTCTTTGATGGGGAAAAGCGCTGATGAATGAGCTCTTTTTCTTAGAGAATTCTGTGGTGTCTCATTCCACATTGACTGCCAGGCATTCTTCTCTCTCCTAACTTTTTCTCTGTAACTTTTGTTCTGTGACAGCTGCTTGTGGAGGGAATTTGACTGGCCCAGCAGGTGTTATTTTATCACCCAACTACCCACAGCCTTACCCTCCCGGGAAAGAATGTGACTGGAGAGTAAAAGTGAACCCTGACTTTGTCATTGCCTTGATATTCAAAAGGTACCATCTCTTGTAGAACTCCTCTTTTTAGGAGGATTTTTAATGACGTATCTAAAAATTACTTACTTTATGACTTCCTAGAGTCTTCAGTGTTATATCTGGGTAAGTGCTAGATTTTGCCTCTAATGGAGACGACGCCAGGCTTGAAATGACATGAATGGAAATACATGATTTTGCTTTGGAGCATTCTACTTATGTTAAGATGCATGTGAATTATTTTTAAATGCTGTTTATCTTGTACACAGTGTGTTCCATATGAAAAGGCTTAACTTACAGAATGTTCAGTAAAAGTAATAAAAATATGGTATGGAGATACTTGGTGTAATTTCTCATCAATGTCTCCTATCGCTCTAAATGCAAGAGAGCAAATTCATTTCCACAGCACATCCTGACGTTCCCAAGGGTAGCACTGCTAATATCATTACAATAATTAAGACTTACTAGAGCCTTGAAAATGAAAGTTTCCCCAAATATGGTTGCTGTAAAGTCTCAGTTATTAGATATCAGTCCTAAAAATATGCTAATTTGTTCTTGCTAGACTAGATGATGGAAGTTCAAACACTATGGTCATTTTCTGAAAATAAACTCTTTAAATAATTATATTATTAGTATATGGTATCTGATAATTGCATTTTATTGAATCCAAAGATATTTTCCAACTTTAGACTTTGATTTTTGAACTAAAGGAATGTGAAGTTTTTGAAGGTGAATCATTCTGTAGACATTCCTATTGATCTTTTAGCTATCCAGGGCAAGTGTCTGGGATTATACTTTTTAATCTGTCAGTGGAACTAGTTTTCTTTTCTAGAGATCTTTATGTCAGTATTCAAGGCCTGAATGTGATCACATTCCCTCACTTGCTCCTCCTGATGAGATCTGAGTCAGTAGAATTTTACGTTAACTATGATTCTTAATCTTAAGTAGGTTGATAGTCATCTTTTCTTGAATTTACTAAACTGCTATAAATTTACCAAATGTTACTCAGCTATTACAGAAAACCAGTGAACACTCACTGGCTATACTTTTTGCATATCTTTGTGGGTTTTGTTAACGTTGAATTTTAGTAGTCTCTTTCTTAAAATTAGGAGGCACCTCTAGCTTCAAGATATTATTAGTGGATTAATAATTGGGGCCGGGTGTGGTAGCCCATGCCTGTAATTTCAGCACTTTGGGAGACCAAGATGGGGAGCACTTGAGCTCAGAAGTTTGAGACCCCAGCCTGGGCAACATAGCAAGACTCCGTCACTACAGAAATTTTTTAAACAATTGGCCAGGTGTGCTTGTATTCCCATGATTCTAGCTACTGGAGAGGCTGAGGCATGAGGACTGCTGGAGCTCAGGAGATGGAAACTGCAATGAGTTATGATAGCGCCAAGCCTGGGCAACAGAGCAAGACCCTGTCCAAAAAGAAAGAAAGAGAGAAAAAAATAAAAAACTGTTGGAAGTGAACACAGAACCTTGTTAGTAGGACTTTCTTCCCTCCCATAAAGTGCAACTCATTTGATGATATGCATATTTAAGGCAGTTTTGTGTGAGGATTTTTTTCACTGCATTTTATACACCCCCCTGAAAGTTTGAAACAGATAATCTCTAAGCCTCTCCCAACCTATAGATTGTGTGACTCATCAGCCCACCCAGTGTCTCAGAAACTTCAGAAATCAGTGAAAACCAGTGACGTCTTCTCTGATCTGGAGTTTGCATGTGACAAGTGGACATTTTCCTGGGAAATGGTGAGGAGGGAGAGGCCGGAATCCTGTTTGGGGAAGAGGATGTCCAGCTTCCCAAACAGGAGGCTGGCGCTGATGAGGGCTGGCCGAGATGCAATGTAAAGATGATGGCAAATTCAAGTGTGCTTTTTGTGGGACGGTAGGAGTCTGGCATTACTAGTGATAAAGGCAAAAAGAATTATTGGACCTTGCAGACATAAACACTCCCAGGCTGCTTCAGGGCCATGGGTCTTTAGGGAGAAACATTCCATCACAAGTCCCTGTGGACTGTGGGGCTCACACATTGGGGCTCAAATTTGGTTCAAAAATTGATTCAGGTTTTGGCACACTTTTAGAGCTTAGAGATACGTGCAGTTGGCATAGGTAGAAAAAGACAGGAGTTCACCAAAGAAACCATAATTAATTGTAAATTTCATTCCAGACTTCTATACATGAATTTTGGTACAGGCAAAAAGAGAGAACAGGTAAGATGTATAGTGTTGTTTTTTTTTTCCTGTGTCTGATAGTATTTGCAGTGTTCAATAAATTACCAATAATCATAATTAACTAAGCCAAATACTGGGGATATGGCATGACCAGATTTTAAGAACATCCTTGCAAACACTCTAAATACAATTAGTATTCCAGTAAAATTGTACTTATCCCACACCATTCCTGCTAGTCCCTATGCCTAGTAACTCCAACCTTTTATTCTTTCTTTATTCCTGATGTCAATGAACTTGTCAGATAAACAGACTAAGAAACCATTCTAAACTTCCTTTAATAAGTATATTCTAAGTATATCCATGATGTGGAGTGAGGGTATCCTTGACCCCAAACAGGATGTGATGCAGGCTGGGTGTGGCATTGATGATGATGGTCCCAGCTCCGAGGTCCCCTTATAGTGCAGTGGACCTCTCCGGGAGGGACCTTCTGTTCCTGTTTTATCATCTGAATCTCTCGATCAAGAGACGCCACTGAGAACATTTTAGTGATTACAAAAACAGACAAACGGTGACCTTCTCTGTCTCAGTTGCCCCACGTTTCTGCAGACGGAAGGGAAAGGGAGTGGGAGCTTCATGAATTAAGGGCTTGTTAAAAACACACACAAAAATCCGCTATGGAGAGGAGAAGAAGAGGGAAGGGGCAGCTGCAATGGGTGGTTTTAATGCTCCTACCTTATCAATTTATTCTGATCACATCAAGATCTTAGACATCTTAATCAAGTTCAGCCTTTCCCTTAGAGTATGTATACTTTTAAAGCTCACAGACTCTATCAGCCTACACATGACTAATGGCAAATACAGCCCAGTCCTTGAGAGGTTTGGGTTTAACTTATTACACTCTTTGAGGACTGACTATATGTTAATATGAGAAGGGAGAGAAACAGACAGAGAAAAATTGTGGAAGTGAGAGAAAGAGAAAGAAAGGGAGGGAGAGAGCGAAAAAAAGAAAAAACTGGCATATTCAGTGATGGTGAAACCTTATGTAAGAAAGGTTACACTCTGTGCATTGTAGGGTCCATTAATATTGGCTGATTTATCCAAGCAAGTGGAGGCATTTTTATTTTATTTATTTTATTTTATTTTATTTTATTTTATTTTAGATAAGAGTCTCATTCTGTCACTCAGGCTCGAGTGCATGGGTACAGTGTTGTGGTCAAAGCTCACTGCAGCTTCAAACTCCTGATCTCAAGTGATCTAGCCTCAGCTTCCTGAGTAGCTCTAGGACTAAAAGTATACACCACCACACTCTACTAATTTTTGTATTTTTGTACAGATGGGATCTCATTATGTTGCCCAGGCTGGGACAACTGCATTTTAAGTAAAAATAACATACAATAAATAAATTAAAAAAAAAAAAAACTTTAAGAATAGTAATTCCAAGGGTACATATTTTCAAAACTAAAAATATTCAGATAAAGGTAAAAGGTCAGTGGAAATGTGTCTGTTTTGACCTTGGTTTTTTTTTAGATTACATCTCATTTGCCAGTTAATGGGTACAGGGAAAGGATAGCATATCTTTGCTGTTTTGACTTATTCCCTTTTGGCTATGGTCAAAATAATATTGTATTGAACATGATAGTAATTAGGCAAAATGCTATTTACCACAATTGATATATTTTATATTTATTGCTATTTTATTAATAACATTTTGATTCTTATTGCATTTAGCTTTTGATCACCCTAATTGAAAAATCATACAAAAGCAAATAAAATGACTTTGTGCGCTCAAAGCTTACTACTCTGGGAGATAAGGTAAATCTGTATTAGCTGTGTGACATAATGACTGCTGTTTTCTTTAGTTTCAACATGGAGCCCAGCTACGACTTCCTCCACATCTATGAAGGAGAAGATTCCAACAGCCCCCTCATTGGGAGTTACCAGGGCTCTCAAGCCCCAGAACGAATAGAGAGCAGTGGAAACAGTCTCTTTCTGGCGTTTCGGAGTGATGCGTCCGTGGGCTTGTCGGGGTTCGCCATTGAATTTAAAGGTATCGTGATCTCCTGAATTTGGGTGGGAGTTAATTTGTCTCTTGACTATTTTTATCGTAAACATTTCTTTGTAGCATCTTGCATGTCTGTTTAACCTATGCATGCTGACCTGTGTCTCGTCTGTCTGGGAAGACACATGTCTCCTACCTCGCCAGTGAAGATATTCCTGAGGTGCATTTCTACCTTAACCGGGGGAGGAAAGATAGGAGAAAAAGCTATCCAAATTCGTGGCCACATAAAAATAAATTGTGGTTTGTAAAATAAAGAATCTGATGACATTTCAGAATTGTTTTAAGATGGGTTTTAACGCCTCTTAATTTGTTTCTTCAGGATGATTAAATGTAAGTACACGAAAATAACTTCACTTTTTCTCAGCATTTTCTTTGTGAACATGTCTGTGCCCTTCCCTGCCTCAGTCACCCATGGTTGGTTTGACAGGTTTTCTGGTTTCTGAAGCAGCTCAGAGCTCTTTTCTTTTTTTTTTTTTTTTTTCGGGTCTTCAGATCAGTGATTCACTCGTTTTACTATAAACCATTCCCTGCTATTAACATCCAAAGAAAACAGACTGACAAAAAAAACCTGCCCTCAACTCAACATTTTGGTATTGGATTCATCAAAATAAATATATATTTTTTGAAATTTATTTCTCATGTGAACAAAAGAAAATACAAAGTATGTTACAAAGAATTAGGGAAGAAGACTTAACAAAATATCAATTCACAGTATTGAGGATTTTCTTTTAAAAAAATGAAAATATTTATGTTTATTTACACTTTTGAGTTCAATTTGTAGGAAAAATCTTTCAAAAAAGAATACATTTTATGTCCCTTATCTCGTTGCCATACCTGTTTATATAGTTTTAAGTAGAAAATTCATCTCTTTACTCCCAAAGATCCAGATCTACAAACTTAGGGATAGTTACTAAAATGTACAATTTTAAAAATTATGTAATTTAGCAGTCAGAGTATCCTATGCCTTTGAGATAGGATCTGTCATGTTTAGGAATAGTCGAAAAGAGTACTTTTAAGCTTTTGCTACGTTGTAAGGTAGTTTCTGTGTTAACAAGAATTCACTAAAATGCATTTTAACATGACAGTACTTATTCTATGATAGCCTCCCAAAAAACACAAACAAACAAACAAAAAACTCAAGCAGGCAAGTAAACAAACATAACAAATCCTCATATGAATGTGAGAATGTACACTGATCATTGCCCACTCCAACAACTTCTGTTCTCTCTGGCATCCTAAGTCACTTGAATCAATGGGCCAATGAATGAATGAAGTAAGAAGGGCCTTACAATTTACATAAAGGAAGAACTGCCTTATTTTTGTTTGGGTAACCAGTATGGCCATCTAACTGGGGGCTATATTTCTTGAGGTTTTTAAAGTTCTCCAGTGGAGTCTGTGAAAAAATAAAAATCACAGGAAAGAGAACAGGAATGATGCCATTGCATGTGGCCTGGAGCAGTGATGTCATTGGATGCAGCTTGGAGTAGTGATGTCATTGCATGCAGCTTGGAGCAGTGGTGCCATTGCATGCACCCTGGAGGAGTGGTGCCATTGCATGCAGCCTAAAGCAGTGATGTATTGCATGCACCCTGGAGCAGTGATGTCACTGTCTATAGCCGGGAGCAGTGACACCATTGCATGCAGCCTAGAGCAGTGATGTCATTGCATCCAGCCTATAGCAGTGATGTCATTGTGTGCAGCCTGGAGCAGTGATGCCATTGGATGCATCCTAGAGCAGTGATGTCATTGCATTCATCCTGAGGCAGTGATGTCATTGTATTCATCCTGGAGCAGTGATGCCGTTGCATTCATCTTGGAGCAGTGATGCCATTGTATGCATCCTGGAGAAGTGATGTCATTGCACGTAGCTTGGAGCAGTGATGTCAGTGCATCCATTCTAGAGCAGTGAGGTAATTGCCTGCAGCCTGGAGGAGTGATGCCGTTGCATGCAGCCTGGAGTATTGATGTAATTGTATGCAGCTTAGAGCAGTGATGCCATTGCATCCATCCTAAAGAAGTGGTGCCATTGCATGCAGCCTAGAGCAGCCATGCCATTGGCTTCAGCCTGCAGGAGTGATGTCATTGCATCCATCCTAGAGCAGTGATGCCATTGCATCCATCCTAAAGCAGTGATGCCATTGCTTGCAGCCTAGAGCAGTGATGCCATTGCATCCATCCTAAAGCAGTGATGCCATTACAACCATCCTGGAGCAGTGATGTCATTGCATTCAGCCTGGAGTAGTGATGCCATTGTATGCTATCTAGAGCAGTGACGTCATTGCATCCATCCTGGAGCAGTGATGCCATTGCATACACTTGGAGCAGTGATGCCATTGCATGCAATATAGAGCAGTGATGTCATTGCATCCAGACCAAAGCAAGGGCTGATGTGGATAACAAAGCAGGTGACAGATCCAGTTCTTAGGCATGATGGAAAATAGACAGGGAGTCATGCTGTTTAACAATTCATGAGTCTTGGCTGAGGCAATCAACCCGTCCTCCAGTGCAGGAAAGCTCAAAGATATGCTTAAGTGGAATGGACAAGGACAACACAAAACACACCCTATTATGAAGTCATCTAGTTAGAAAGCCTGGCAAATTGTAAGCCAAAAAAAGTGCCAGTGATTTATCACTGAACATCCTAAACTGACAACTAAGTAATGGAACTAAAAGATTAGATGCAGTTCATTGAAAAAAAATCCTGCCAACAGAAATCAAAATTAGTGGCATAAAGAAGAAACTTGTGTAAGTAATATTTCATCAAACAGTAAACTTGACTAAAAGAGATTTATAACAAAAACTGATCAAAAAGGACACAAGGACAACAGACATATATTAATAGATATATACTGGGAAATGTTTTATTTTCAATAGGGGAAAATACTATGAACAAGGCCAGTGCTTCTATTCACTAGATGCTCAGTACATTGTGTTGAATGATTGAATAAAAATTTTTTAAAAATTGAGCAACTTTTATCATACCTACAGTTTTACTTATTTTATCTGTATTTGCTTAATATAATGTTCTGTGTTCTATATGGGATTTAATGCAGTTATAAAGAATTATCAACATGTTAGCTACCATTTTAAATATCCACACTTTTCAGTGAAACAGTTAGCACTGGTTTCAAGGCACGAAACAACAAATATATGTAAAATGTGTTTTATACATATTTGTTATATAAATATGCAAAATATATACATATGTTTAAATATATGTAAATATACTTTATATATATCATTTAATCTCAAATTCTTAAATGCACAGATTTACATATAAAATCTATATAGATTTAAGTATGTAATGAAATATAGTTTATTAAATTTAACACATTATTATGCTAGATTCAATATACACAATATATATAATAAGGTAGTAATTGCAAGACATCTCTGGCTGATGATGATACATGGATTATTAAAAATCAAATTGAAAATATTGAGTAAATACAGTTAATCAGGTCTCTTTTTCTTCCTCCAGGGCTTCGCAAAGTTTAGCGTTTTTGTTTTTGCTTTTTCCTCGTCCTTTATATATTATCTATTTCTAGCATGGTGGTACAGTGTAGGGTTACACACTTTTTCGTTTAGAGATACTTTAGAAGATTAAAAATATTAAACTACCGGACAGTAACTGAAATTGACTGTAGAGCAACCTGACTCTGAAGAAAAAAGATTTTATATTTTCACCTGGGAAGAATAAATACTAATGCAGTCAAAAGTGAATGCCTAATTGCGGGGTCCCAGAATTAGGCAAGCCTTTGCAGGGTGTCTTGGTGGAAGTGCCTTAACTTTCCTTGAGTTTTAGATTCTTATCATCCTTTCCTGGCCGAGGTATCCTGAAGATAAGAATTAAACAGAAAATTAAGAATTAAACAAGAAATGCACCCAGTTCAGTGCTTGATACATAATAAGACCTCAATACATTTTAGCAATTATTATATTTAAGGTAGAACTATTGGCTGTTCCTGGCACAGTGTTTGATAATTATCAGTCAATATATTTTTTCTGCTAAGTTTGACATTTACTCTGTTAAGACTATCAGCAGAAATATGGAAGTAAAAGAGTGAGAACATCCATCCATCTTCATCTTCTAAGTCTGTCTACTGTTACTCGTATAAGAAAGTGCTCTTAACTTTCAGGAATTAAACTTTCCATTTTCAGAAGCCAAATTCTCCAGTCTTTTCTGAAAGGTGTGGAGTGAGTTTATGTTAATATGCTTAATGTACAAAGTTAGAAAATGAACCTCAATTTTTCCAGAGTCAGTTTCTTCAATTCACTTCTAAAATCTATAGCCAAAAAAGTATAAATATATAAAAAATGTAGTACTATATTTTTATGTAGATGAAGGTAATTTTATTCAACTACTCAATTCTATAATAAAGTAATTAAATTATTCAATTTTGTAGTAAAATATGGTTTTTAAAAAGGAAATATAGTTTTATTAAAAAGGAATTTTCTTATTTTAATTAATAGTTTCACTTGGTCACTAGCCAATCAGAAAATACTTTTGAGCATTTCTTATTTATTTAGGGCACTGTTCTAGGCCCTAAATAACACAATTAAAGAACCAACCCACTGGCATATTTAACTATTCAGAGCATTGTCTTGTTTTCTAATATGTTTTTAATAGGTTCCTGTTACTATTTCATGGATGTAGTATTTTTTTCTTCTGCTTCTTGCCTTGTTTTTTTTTTCTTTTTTCTTTTTCTGAGCTTCTCTTTTTGATTTGTTTGGTTTCTTTTGGTGTATTTCATATTTGGAGCTTTTCTCAAATGTCTGGTGATCCTCTTCCACATGGAGTGAGGAGACTTGTGAGTTATTGGACTTCACGACAGTTTATTATTTTAACCCAGAATTCTATACCCAGCCAAAATATCAGTCAAGTGTACCAATATAATAAACAGTTTCAGACATTGAAAAAAAAAGAATCAACCCAACAATCAAGAATGAGATCCCTGCTCTCACGCAGTTTTCATTTCTTCTGCAGAGAAACCACGGGAAGCTTGTTTTGACCCTGGAAATATAATGAATGGGACAAGAATCGGAACAGACTTCAAGCTTGGCTCAACTATCACCTACCAATGTGACTCTGGCTACAAGATTGTTGACCCCTCGTCCATCACCTGTGTGATTGGCGCTGATGGGAAACCCTCCTGGGACCAAGTGCTGCCCTCTTGCAATGGTGAGTGCATGCTGGGTTATTTTCTAGAAATACAGCTTTCCTTTCAAATGCAGAATCTCACTGAAGAAATGGTTTCACATTTCAACACGTATTCCTCTAATCAGTGGTGAGGATTGCTTAGAGAGCTAGTGTGGAATAAATATCAGGCATTCATTGATTGTTTAATGCAGCAAGTGTGTTAGCCGTTCTCATAAGTTTCTGGGAGGAACAATAGTTTTCCGTCACCCATACATTATGACGTTTTTCACTTCTGTTTTTTGTGCGTTCTAGACATGTTATTTATGAGGTGCTAATTAGCCTTATCTAGTTACTTCTCTCTGTCTCTCTCTCTTTCTCTCTCTCCTTTCTCTCTCTCTACATATAAAATATTTACATCTATATATTTATCTGTATATATATAAAGAAAAAAACTAATATGTATGAATATGTCATTCCCCACCCCCCAAAAAAATCAACAGTTTATAATTCCTTAGGAATTAAATTAATAAAATCATTGAATTAGCATTCAAAAACAGATGAAACTAACCTCTACAGTGCTAAATGTCACACAGCAAGTGCCCTGTGGGTGTGAACTGGGGAGAGTGAGGGGATAGACTTCCTGGTTGCTGGCCAAGGCATGTATCTTGATCTAGGTTGTGGCTTCATGGGGGTCTCCATGTGTAAAAACTCCTCAAGCTGTGGACCCATGACTTGTCTTACTTTTTGCATGATATTTATGTAGAAAAGAACAAGAAGAAGTTAGAACTTCATGGATTGTTGCAGAGACATTCGTTTCCAGGGTTAAGAGGAATTCAAAGACCATTTCAGTTTGATAAACTGACTTATGAAACAAATGTGTTTTCCTCAAGATAGCCTAACAATGCTACTAGCACCTTCAGGCCAAATAAGCATTTTTAAAATTAATATATAAGAAACTAAACCAAAGAAACAAAATAGAATATAATAAAACCAACTTCCCTGGCATGTTCTGCTATTTCTGTGTTTCTAAGTCCATTCCCTTATGACCCTGAGAGATTTTAAGTCAAGGGAATGTAATTTGTCTGGATCCAGCAGTAGTGACTGGAATAGAGTAAGAACTTAGGCCAGGTGTGGTGGCTCACATCTGTAATCCCAGCACTCTGGGAGGCCAAGGCTGATAGATCTCTGGGCCTCCAGAGTTTGAGACTAGCCTAAGCAACATGACAAAACCCCATCTCTACCAAAACCACAATACAAAACTTAGCTGGGCGTGGTGGTTTATGCCTGTAGTTCCAGTTACTTGGGACAATGTGGTTGGAGGATTGCTGGAACCTGGTCGGTGAAGGTTGCAGTGATCCGAGGTCACGCTACTGCACTGTAGCCTGGGCAACAGATTGACAGATGGAGAAAGTTACATTTTGTGTTTTAAAAATCATGATTATAGGCCAGGTTATGCATCAGTCATTTCTATTCATCTTTTTAATTAAAAATTCTAATAGTGTAGTTATTGTGTTACTTACTTTGGGAGACTTTCCTAAATGGAAAGTTATAGAGTCCCTCTTTTCTAAATTTATTAAAAACTAAAATAAGAGGTGTAAAGAGCTTAAAATAGAACTCAGCACACTTATGGGTGAGGAGGCAGTGAGCCAGAGTGGCTTCAAGATAAAGAGAGCCCTTGATCTGGCATTATATCTCAGGACCAAGGCCTCCCTGATGCCTGCGCAGCCCCCAAAACAGGACGGAGCCAAGCAGGGAAGTGGGTGTGACTTGGTGAGAAGGTGGGCACAAGGGAGCTGGAAGTCTCTGCCCAGCACCCACCCTTCCCTGCCCTGACCCAGGAGGGGCCCGCACTTCCCCTCTGCTCATGCTGCCAGCCTGGGTGCCCCTCATCTGCTGAGTGGCCTGGGCAGTGCACGCATGTGGTCCTGGGGTGCCTACCCTGTGCTCTTGAAGTTGGTCAGGAGCCCCTGTGAGCTGCTGTCTGAGGTCCTGAGGGTCCTCCCTTCTGGGTGAGGCATGGCCAGTGTGGGCAGAACCGGGCTTGTGAGCCAAGGCAGAATTGAAAGGCGTGCCCTGAGGAGTGACCAGATCCCACCTCACCTCCTCCTGCCTGTGTCACTCCAGACAAGACACTCAGGGCTGGGAGCAGTGACATTCTCCAGGTCACAAGTGTCAGGAGGATAAATTCCACAGGCATAAGGCTCCCCAAAAATAGAAAATCTTAATTATGTATGTCAGTGGTTTCTAAAACCATTTTGACATAACAAAAGGCAATGACCTCAAACCCTTTTGTTTTGACATCCAATCAGTATAACTATTGAGCATGCAACCTCCATCTCTGCAAACATTACAGGCACTGACCATCTCAGGAGCTGTGTTATAGACCACATAATTACTACATGAACACAGACCTTTACAAAGATGGAATTTGAGACCAGCCACAGCTACTCATGCCTGTAATTTCAGCACTTCGAGAGACTAAGGCAGGAGGATTGCTTGAGGCCAGGAGTTCAAGACTAGTTTGGGCAACATAGCAAGACTCCATCTCTACAAAAAAATTAAAATTAGCAGGATGGGGTGGCACACACCTGGGATCCCAGCTACTCAGGAGGCTGTGGTGGGAGGATCGCTTGAGCCCAGGAGGTTGAGGCTGCAGTGAGCTGTGACTGGATCACTGCACTCCAGCCTGGGCAACAGAGCAAGACCCTATCAGATATAATTTTGGGTAAAAATTCTCATTTTCTTTTTTATATTCCAAAAAATGACTTTTGCGTCCTCTAATGTGATTCTTCCCCACTTCAGACATCTCTTTAGCAATTATATAGAGCTTACTATGAGAGAGATAAAAGCAGATAGCAAAACGGAGGAAAGGTCATGAGTTCTGTACTTTTGTTAACTAATAATACAAAAGGCATTTAATTTATATTAAATTCAATTACAGTTGAATTTGTGTGGACTTATAAAACTTCACCCATAGAAAAAGTATGGCTAAAGTATTAGAAGTATATACCTATACACTTTATATACATGTAGTATATATACACTTTATATATATTCCTCTCTATATATACATGGGTATATATTTACACACATGTATAGGAATTATCCATACATACACACACTCTATATATGTACATATATTCACATATATATTTCTATATATAGGATATGTACATATATACATATTCCTATATATGTATATTCCTATAGATATGTTATATATATAAAACCAAATTTTTAATTAGAGATTGTTTCACTTACCATGTCTGAAGATCTGTGGAGTGAGGTACAATTTCTTTTACCAGTCATCAAAGAGCATAAATCATGGAACACTGATTTCTCCATATGGAGTATTCTATTTACATGTAAATAAAACTTTATATTCTAAATCTGTGAAGCAGAGATGGTTTCCTGGTAGTGCATCTTGTATCTCTCATGGAGAGCAGCATTTTGTGCATGAATTAATGCCTGTGATTTATTCAGCTCACCAGTTAACCTTGGGGCCTTTTACTCTTCTTTAAATATTTTTATAGTTTCTGCATTATAGGATGCAATTGGTGCATTTTGGACCAGTTTGTTTTAGATGCAATGGCATAATGTTACTTCTGGTTATTCTATTGCCTACAAGTTTTGTTTATTGAGGCTTTTTGTAGAATTGTAACTGAAATTGAAAGAGAGTAGAGCCCCTTTCATGGGTCAGAATAACTTCTGCTTGCTAGCTTTGTTTTTGACTTAATCAGTTTGGTTTTATGTGGTTGCCTTTACCTATGAAATGTATATATTATAATTAGCCAAATGAATAAGCAGGGTTCTTGTTACCATTAGCAATGAATGCTCTTGTATGTCTTTATTTATTTAGGAAATAATCTGTTTAATATGTTAATTACCAAATAACAAGCATTTACTTATTTTTCTTCTGTTGTTACAGTAAAATAAAATAACTTTTAAGATGAGAAGCACATATCTGTTTCTTAGCCCAGTAACGCAGACATAACAATTATTAGGAATTAAGTAAAAACTCCCTCCTTATTTTTTTTTCTTACACAAATATTTGGTCATGTATGAAACATATAATTGTAGTTCTGTGTTCATCTTTCTGATCTGAGGAGGACCATACAGGCACAAACACCATTTATCAAGGTGGGAAAGAGAAGTTGTGGTCGGTTTCCCCTCATTTCATCTTTGACTTTTAAAAAGTGTCCCGTATTATCATAAGGCAGTGTTCTTTTGTTCTTTCCTTGGACTAAGTGTTTCTTTGTACTTATACTTTAAATCATGTATTAGTCAGGGTTCTCTAGAGGGACAGAACTAATGGTTCTGATACATATGTAAAGGGGAGTTTATTAAGCATTAACTCACATGATCACAAGTTCCCACAATAGGCCATTGCAGGCTGAGGAACATGGAGAGCCAGTCCGAGTCCCAAAACTGAAGAACTTGGGAGTGTGATATTCAGGGGCAGGAATTGTCCAGCATGGGAGACAGATATAGGCTGGGAGGCTAGGCCAGTCTCTCATTTCACGTTTTTCTGCCTGATTATGTTCTAGAAGAGCTGGCAGCTGATTAGATTGTGTCTACCCAGGTTAGGAGTGGGTCTGCCTTTCCCAACCCCCTGACTCAAGTGTTAATCTTCTTTGGCAACACCCTCACAGGCAAACCCAGGAATTATACTTTTTATCCTTCAATCCAATCAAGTTGACATTCATTATTAGCCATCACAATAGATATCTGTTACTTAGTCATTGATAAGATTTTAGAAATGTCTACATTAATTACAATGAATAATATGAAACTTTAGTTCTTACATAAAATAATTCCCAAGTTTGGCAATCCAGGGCAGGTAGGATGGCTCTACAAACTCATTAAGAATATTTGTTTCATCTGTGCTTCAACCCTGCCCACCTCAGCAAATGGCTTTTAGTTTCAAAGTTGTTCCAAGGCCTTTCAGAACTGTTGGAACATGTATCATTACAACTACATTTGAAGAAGCAGGAAGGAAGAAACATGAAAAGTGAGGGTAAGCAGCATGTTTCCTTAAATAGTATTTCTAGAAGTCCCATTGCTATGGTTTGAATGTGTCTCCTGTAAAACTCGGGTGTAGTCAATGTGATGGTATTAGGTGTGAGGCCTTTAAGAGGTGATTAGATCGTGACAGCTGTTCCCCCATTAATGAGGTTAAAACTTTCATTAAAAAAGTGTTCAAACAGCTGTTGGCTAGATTTTCTTCTTCTCTGTCATGTAAGGACATGGTGTTCCTCCCCTCTGGAGGATACAACAAGAAGGCCCTCACCAGATGCTGGCTCCTCGATGTTGACCTTCCCAACACTGTGAGAAATAAATTTCTGTTCTTTGTGAATTACTCAATCTCAGATATTTTGCTTCAGCAGTATAAACATAGTAGGAAACACATTGAACAATTTTTGCTTATATCAGATTAGTAAGAATTAGTCACATTTTCACATCTAATGACAAGAGAGACAGAGGTATATTCTATTAACTTGGAGCATTACCAAATTCTGAAGTGAGGGAATGTATTCTCTTCCCAGGTCCATAAGGGGTCGTAGTTTTAAGGGCAAGAATTTCCCAGCACCATGCCCCTCTCCCATGCCTCTCCATCCCGGAGAGTTAACAGTTTGTTTAATTTTCACGGGCGAGGGAAAGAATCAAAAATCAATCACTCTAGCAGAAGTTTAAAAGAACTCTTTTCATTGGTCAGGGGGCTTGGAGAAGGTGGGAATTCCTTCCAGGTAAAAGTCTCAGTTTCTCTCTTCCGGGTGGATTCCCACTTTGGGGTTCCCTTCCACTCTCGTGGAAGCTGCTTTTTCCCTCCTGGATTCCATACTTGGGTCCCCTTCCACACTCTTGTGGAAGCTTGTCTTCCGCTCCTAAACTCCATCTCTCTCTCAATTCCCTTCCACTCAGTGTGGAAGCTGTCTTTCCTCTCCTGGATTCCATTTTTCTGGATTCTCTCACTCAGTGTGAGAGGAGCTTTCCTTCTCTGGTTTTCTCCTTCTGGGAACCCTTCTCACTCAGTGTGAGAGTGGCTTTTCTTTCTCTCACTCAGTGTGAGATCTAGTTGTTTCCTTCTCTCCCTTTCTCCTTTTTCTGTCTCTGCCTAAATAAATCACTTTTCTACAGAAAATTTTGGGTCCGGTATTTACTTTGTGAGTGCATGACTCTGTGGTCTCTTCTCCCATTCTTGGGTTAGTGAAAGACCAAGAGCCTGGAAAAACATCCTCTCCGGAGAGCTGAGCACTCTCCTGAACTGCAAAACCTAGCAGCAGAAGTACAGAGTTATTGTTACTAAGATGGAAGGAATGAGGGACATTAGTATAGGGTGGCAAAGGTCTCTGCCAAGATCTTTAGAGAAGATACATCACATTTAAATTTCTAAGTATTTTTCAAATTACTATTGTCTGTTTTTATTGTGGCTATTTTTTGGTAAACATTTTAATGTGGGATTATTTGCCAAAACTATTAAAGTTTCACGTCTTAAAAAATCATTCAATTTAGAAAGAAATCATATGGCTTCTATTTTCTACTCTGTCATAAATTCATTATGTAATCTTGAGAAATTGTTTTATAGCACTGGGTTTCAATTTCTTTAATTTGAAATACACATAGTTTTAAAATTTAATTAACTATAACATAATTTTACTATCTATTTTATACTAATTATGATGCATGTAAAATAATTATATATTAATAAACATGTTTCTAAAGCATACCATAGACCCAATTCTAGAAAATCTACCAACACGAAATTAAACAACCCATAATTCCACTCTGCATTTAATTGTAATTTATCCTAAAACATGGTCAATAATTGATCTCAATTTTTATTTTTATTAGCATATTTTATTCTGAAATACAAAGGGAATCTTATTTTTCTAAATAAGTTATCAGTAAATTCATTTACTACATTATTTTATAAATAGCACATCCTATGTGATGGCTATTGTCCTATGTATTTATACTACATAGTAAAAGACTTATCAGATAGATCCATACTCTTTGGTAGACTATAGTCTAATAAGTAAGAGTAGAAAAAATGGCCATGTGTGTGGCTCACACCAGTAATCCCAGCACTTTGGGAGGCCAAGGCAGGCAGATCACCTGAGTTCAGGGGTTCAAAACCAGCCCGGCCAACATGGCAAAACCCCACCTCTACTAAAAATACAAAAATTATCCAGGCATGGTGGTGCATACCTGTAGTCCCAGCTACTGGGGAGGCTGAGGCAGGATAACTGCTTAAAGCCGGGAGGCAGAAGTGGCAGTGAACCAAGATCATGTCATTGCACTCCACCCCAGGGAACAAGAGTGAGATTCCATCTTAAAAAAACAAAACAAAAACAAAAAAAGAGTAGGAAAAAAAATACATATAGGACAAAGCACATGATTGTATAAAAACATATATTAAGAGAATCATCATGTTTGGTAGAGTTTGGAGGACTTTTCTGAACTAGGTTGATGTGTCTATAAGCTAACCACATAAAGATAACAGAGTAACCATTGGATGCTTGAATCTGGAGCTCAGAGGAGAGAGCTGGTTTAGGGATACAACTTTGGAGGACATCAGCATATTGATGATATTAAAACCTATGGAACTGAATAGATTCACCTATGAAGTTTGTATACAGACTTAAAAAAAAAAGAGTTGGGTCCAGTGCAACATTAACAGCCATGCCAAAAGGAGAATTCAGTGAAGAACACTGAAAATCAGTGGTTAAAGAGATAGGAGAAAAACAAAAGAGTTGTCTGTCATGAAAACCAAGTGAAGGGAGTGTTAGCGGAAGAATATGTGATCATCTCTTTCAAACGCCTCAGATGATGAGTGAAAGGAAGGCTGGGAAATGCCCACTGGATTTAGTAATGTGGAGGTTCATAAGGACATTGACAGAGCGGTTGCAGGGAAATGGAGAGTCAAAGTCCCTTCACTGAAATGGGTTCAGGAGGGAAGGAGAGAGAAAAAAAAACGAGCCCTTCACAAATAGACAACTCTTTCAAGGAATTTTACTATGAGAAGATTTATGTAATAAACAGTACCTAGAAATGATATTGAGGTTTGTTTGATTGTTTAAAAATAGAAAAATAAAATTACCTGCCATGCTAATAGCAATTGTGAAAGGAATAAAATAACAAAAACAACAACAAAACCCAATATATTTGCCATGAGCAAGCTAGAGTGAATGAGACTTATTGTGCACATGAAAGATGTGGCTTTTATGTGAATATAGATTATTGACAGTGGATGTGTTATGATGTAGATACTTGGATTAAAGAGAGAGATGTCAAGGATGATGCATTACTGGTATATGTAACAGGACAAACCAGTATCTTAATGCAATATGTGAAAAAGTAGAAATGATCCAGTTTTATGATGAATGGATTGAGTTTGATATGATGACTTTCAGATATTGAAGTGGTAATCTCTCCTAGTCACTTGAATATACAGGAGAAGATTTTGAGAAGTACATGCAATCTAGAGGTATAAATTTGTTATTTATCCATAAATGGTCATTAATGATAGGACAGGAGCTGACTAGTCTTGGGAAAGAGTATGAAGTAAGTAATAAGAAGGCTCAAGTATAAGCCTTGCCATATTAAGGTGCTACATATATCTCTTTCTGGAAATTTCTAAAAATGTCAAAAATGCATTACATTGTTTTATTTTAATCAGTTTACTTAATATTTAGGTTTATTTTATGTTTACAATTGTTATATTAACCTCTTTAATTTTGTTAATCATCAGTTTGTTTGTTTGTTTTGAGGTGATGTTTCACTCTTGTTGCCCAGGCTGGAGTGCAATGGCACAATCTCAGCTCACTGCAACCTCTGCCTCCCAGGTTCAAGCAATTTTCCTGCCTTAGCCTTACAAGTAGCTGGGATTACAGGCATGCGCCACCATGCCTGGCTAATATTTTGTATTTTTAGTAGAGAAGGGTTTTCACCATGTTGGCCAGGCTCGTTTCAAACTCCTCACTTCAGGTGATCCAGCCACCTCGGCCCCTCAAAATGCTGGGATTATAGGCATGAGCCACTGTGCCTGGCCTGAACAATTTTTTAAGAAAAATATTATTTTCTTAAAATGTTATGTTAATGTTTATGTTTTTTGACTATCTCTACTATGTCTGAAATAAGTTGAACTATTGTAGAAATAAAGTATTGTCAGTATAGTTCCAATCTCTAATGCATTCTACAGTTTTTGTTTTCTTTGCTCTCTTTATTCAGGGTCTCTATATTTTTGACAAATATGTTTTTATAAAATATGTTCTTCGTTTACCCCCACAGAATATCATATTTTAGTTTCGGCCACTTTTCTCTTCTTTCAGTTATCATCTTACAGATATGCTACATCACCCCAATTGTTGCTGTTGAAAAAGCCTAACCTTTTTATGTTAGTTTTAAAAGACAGAATTTTTCAATACAAAGGTGAATGCTGCTCTAATTCAGAGAAGTAAAACGTTATATAAAATAGAGAAAAATGTTTTTGTAATAATATATCTTTTAATATTCTCCCATGTGTAATTTCCCCCAAATTTCACTGCCTTTAAAACTTATAAAATAATTATCACTGAATAAAATGATGTATAGAGGAATTTCTAAAAGACTTATCCTTTGGCTGTAATATATAGTAATATATTAGACTTTAGCTATAAGTCTTTTAAGAACATATTAGTTTGAAATTCTATTCCCTCTTTGAGAAATGCACGATATTAAAAATGTATTCTGAAATTGTTCTTTGATACAAGGCCTTCTATCCAGAGGAAACAATACCTGCAGAAAGTTTCTACCTCATGTTGAGATGTATTGAATAAAAGCATTTTTGAAAAATGTTACAAGGTGAATGGAGAAAACTCCATATACACTGGTAACCAAGAATATGTTCAGATCAACGATACACACTGACCCAAGTGGGCTGTTGTATATACATTACTTTGTTCTCAATATAAAATACATAGGTTAAGGCAAATTAAAATGTTTAGAAATACTGAAATATACTTTTTAGGATTATATTTGCATATGTAGGGTAAATTAATTTTATTTGGTGTTACTTTAACATATGTATTATTTCTTATTTCATAAATATGTGTGTGCATGTATGTGCATATTATAGATTGAGAATGTGAAAGCAAAATTGCTGGCACTGAACTATCTCAGCATAATTTTCATAGCTATCTTTAAGACACAGTCTGATTGTGAAAGATTTAGAGACTAGAGTAACTACTGTCCAAGATTCAATATTTTGGAGGCTCTTTTCCTGAGTTATGATAATATATAATATGTCAAAATCTTAGTTCACTCTGAATAAATTCTTACAGAGAAATATTAACTTCAAAGCTATTTTTCTAAAAGAGAGAAAAGATTGGCTTTGTGAAGTTGTTTATTTAAATAATTTGTAATTGCTTCTATAAGACTCACAGATTTTGGATTATATCTCTTGAGGGAGAAAAAGTCTGTAGTACTAAAATTAGATGTGGAAGGCCAAAGGATTACTCTAGTGCTGGAAAAATTGGCGACGTATCTAGATCTGTAAGAACATTGTAGTAAGCTAGCTCCTACCTTCTCTTGGAAGCAGAGACAGGCAAACTAGTAATGGTTGATATACTATTGCTTTTAATTTTTTACTTCTTCCCTATAATATAATTAGGCACCCATGTTTCTTTCCATGTAACTTTGCAGTGCTTCCAGCTAGAGAGAATTTGGGCTCAGTTATGTGAGCTGCCTTGACTAATGAAATATAGATATACAATTCTAGCTGAAGCTTTAGAACATATGGTGAATTTTTATCAGATACATTGAGCTAGCATGAGAAGAGCATGCTCCATGGAGCCATGCACATTACTGCCTAGCTGACCCCCTCAATGATCAGCTGAAAGAGAGCTACCTGGACTCATTAGTATAAACAGATATAGTTTTACGCCACTGAGAGTATGGGAGCATTTGTCATGCAGTACTATTCAGTACATGCACAGCACATGCACATTATCCACCTAATCTTTAAGCTTTTCTCCTAGTTTTCAATCAGATCCTTAGAAATTTGGTGATAAAGGAGGAAATAAAGGCAACATTGGGAGTTGCAAAAAGCAGCTGTCTACAGACAGTTATTCTTGCGCAATTATACATCTATGACCATCAGAATAAGTTTGGCTGAAAACCACACTGTCTGAACTTTGATCATGAATAAGAACTATTTACCTTACTGAAAAAGAAGGATTATTTTAGTAAATGAAATTTATTTCATAAATTCACTACTTCAGAAGTATTCAGCAGCAGTTTTTTTTGTCATTTTATACATAAATATTTGTGGAATAACTTCATTTTATTCCACTTTTTTTTAGAAATAGCCATTGCTCAGGGTTTTTTTCTTCTCCTTTTAGCTTGGTGTGCAGGATTTGTTTTTGAGTATGGATCCCACAATTACCTAGTTATTAATGTGTATAAAAATATGGACTTTGAAGCTACTTTGAAAATTGCCATTGAAAGTTAACTCTTCTTAATGGGACAGAAAATAATTTCCACTATGTAGAACTAGAGATGTTAGTTCTCTACAATTTAGAATGACATTCATAACCAGCAACACTTTTGGCTGAATTAGGTGCTTGCTGCACACTACTCAGTTCAGAAAAAGCAGTTTTCTGTTTCCTGGAAACATTTTATTTGCAAATATAAGGAATGTAATCAAAAACCATAAAATTTTCTAATTGCATGACATAAATTAAGAATTTAAAACATAGTACTTTGGGTAGGTAATTTTTAATATTTAGTTGGAATATGGTACAAAAACATCCTATAGTTAATTAATTCAAGCATCAAATGATCTATCCTGTTTATCCATATTTGTTTACTAAAAATATAATGAATGCTTTAGGTAACATTTTCTTTAATAAATCCTCTAACCATTGCAACAGGTTTCCAAAACATGAGCATTTGTACCTTCAGACACTAGTATCTTAGAAAACACACACAACTTCTTGCTAAGAAAATTCTGGGTTCTAATTTTGGGCAACTTCTGAAACAAGTTTTCTCAACTTTCAAAGTAGTGTGATTATATTTGTACAAGTTAGTACTTGGTTATTACTTTTCTAATATTTTATGAATCTTTGCCAATATTACTTTATTTTATTTCAGCATTTTTAAAATTTGTATTTTATTATAATTTAAGTTTCAAGATATATGTGCAGGAGGTGCAGGTTTGTTACACATGTAAACATGTGCCATGGTGATTTGCTGCAGCTATCCACCCATCACCTAGGTATTAAGCCCTGCATGCATTAGCTATTTTTTCCTGATGTTCTCCCTCCCTCCACCCCTGCTGACAGGCCCAACTGTGTGTTGTTTCCCTCCCTGTGTCAATGTGTTCTCTCTCACCATACACAAACAAGTGTTTTTAGTTTAGGTTGAAAATATTTATGAAGAAAAGGACTTTGAGTGTTTTTCTTATATACAGAAACTCAATTTTATGCTCTCAAAATATTTCTGTATGATCTTACTCTCCTTTCCCAGAGGCAGATTCCTTTTGTTCCAGTTAAGTTCCCCAGAAATATACAAACATGTGGTGTTCGGTTTTCTGTTTCTGTGTAGTTTGCTGAGGCTTCCAGCTCCATCCATTTCCCTGGAAAGGACATTATCTCATTCTTTTTTATGACTGCATAGTATTCCATGGTATATATGTACCATTAGTTCAACCATTGTGAAATACAATGTGGTAATTCCTCAAAGACCTAGAGCCAGAAATACCATTTGACCCAGCAATCCTACTGAATATTTAAACTGCTTTTAAAATCAGCAAGTTGGAATATTTAGCAATATTGGTTTTATCTTAAGAGACAAACATCTTTGTGTGTGTTTTCTAAGATACTAGTGTCTGAAGGTTCCAAGACCTGGGGTGCAGGGGAGGTTTAGCTCGCTCCCCAGTGGGCTCCAGGCTCTTGGTCTGTCACTCACCCAAGAATGAGAGAGAGGACCATGCTGGGTGCGGTGTGCTCCCAAGTAAATATTGGACCACAAAGAGTTTTTATAGAAAGAGATTTATTTAGGCATGAGAAAGAGAAAAAGGAGAGAGAAAGAGTTGAGAGAGAGAAAGCTTCCATGAAGATTGTGGAAGCGGACATAATATGGAATCTGTCGGGATGTGGGGGACAAGGACTTTTAACCTGGGAGGAATTCCCTCCCTCTCCAAGCCCTTTGACCTATGAAAGGAGTTCCCTCTGACTTCTGCTGGAGTGATTAATCTTTGATTCTTTCCTGCGCATGCGAAAATCTAAACAAAGACCTCTAATCCCTGTATGGGGGCTGGAGGCATGGTGCTGGGAAGATTCTTGCCCTTGAAACTACACCCCCTGTGGACCCGGGAAGAAAATATAGTCCCTCAAAACCACATGATGAATTTTGTAATCAGTGGTTCTATTTTTTAGCATGATGGACTTCAGCATAAATATTTAAAAAAAAAAAAAGAAAGAAAGAAAAAGAAAAAAGAAAGCCTGGGCAACATAGGGAGACCCTGTCTTCAGAAATAATAAAATAAAATAAAGTTAAAAAATTAGCTAGGCATGGTGGCGCATGTAGGGCTGAGGTGAGATAATTGCTTGAGCTGAGAAGATTGAGGCTATAGTGTTCTATGATTGTGCCACTGTATTACAGCCTGGGCAACAGAGTGATTCTCTCTCTCAGTCTCTCTCTCTCTCTCAACACACACACACACACACACACACACACACACACACACACACACACACACACACATGTTTTTAGTTTAGATTGACCATATTTATGAAGAAAAGGACTTTGAGTATTTTTTTCACTATACGGAAACTCAATTTTATGCTCTCAAAATATTTCTATGTGATCTTACTCTCCTTTCCCAGAGCTCCCCAGAACTATACAATAATACTAACAGTCAAATTAGAAAATTCTTTCAAAATTATCTTAGACCTACAAAAATATTACCTGCATTTTGAATTTGCAGTTTTTATTTTGATAAAAGACATCTGTAATCTACTTGAAATTAATGAATATGTCTATGCTTATATAAATTATAAAAGTATATTACTTTTATAATTATCAGGGTAGGCAAGCCTTTAGACAACTGATTTCACATATTTTTATACCTTTAAATGTTATCTCTCTCAATATTTAATAATATGCACTTATATTTTTTGAATTGTATATGTATGCAAATATTACATTGTACTCCGTGAATTCATACAGTTATGATTGACACATAATAATTGTATGTATTCATGGAGTACAATGATTGACACATAACAATTACATGTATTCATGGAGTACAATGTACTATTTACATGTATTTATATACATTGTGTTATGATCAAATAATGGTAATTAGCATATTCATTCCCTTAAACTTTTCTTTGTGATGAGAATATTCAAAAACCTCTCTTTGACATATTCTAAAATATACAATTCAATATTGTTAATTCTAATCATACTATTAGCCAATAATAAGTCCGATAAACTTATTATTTCTACCCTCCTGTAGCTGTGTATTCACTGAACAATCTTTCACTCTTTCTCCATTCCCCTAATCTACCCATGATCTGTCTGGTAACTACTATTCTTCTCTCTACTTCTACGAGACCAACTTTTTAAGTCCACCTATGAGTAAAATAGACTTCCATTTAAATCATATTGGACTATTATTGAATTAGACTGTTCCTATTTACCTCTGGAGCAGGAAGAGAAACCCAGATTTCTGAAGAATATCGCCACAGCTTTATTCCAGAAATTCAATATCTATCACTAAGGAAGAAAATGAAATCTGTCTTTGATTTTTGAGCAATAAGCATTGTCTGAAAATAAGATTACTATGGAAACCTACACTTAAATTTCTTTAAAACACGTAAACTAAATTAGAATATTAAATTTTACTCCCATTATCAGAACTACGTGTGTTCTGGAAGAACAAACTGCTAACCTTGACATAGCAATAGAAGTGAGGCTTTTTTTTTTTTAACTTATAGACTATATTACATTTCTACATACTGCCTTTTACTAATGTCAGACTCTATGGTATTTATAAACTTTGCATTTTTAACATCAAAGCAAACTTATAATTTTCAAAATCATCCTCAAGGTCTTGTAAGTTTCAGAGACTAGAATATAATTTGATTATAAATATTGAGTTTCATTGAATGGATGATGAAAAATAGGAAGATTTTTGAAATTATTACTAATTATATAGAAAATGATTATTTAATTTCAGAGAGAAAAAACTATTTTTGGAATGACCCAATCAAAATATAGTTATAGATATTGTTTTAAAATTTTAATTTTACCATTCACCTTACCTTTTAGAAACTAATCTAGAAACAACTTCTAAAACTGTAACCAAAGAATACAGTTAATATGCTAAAGTTAACCTTCAATAAGTATTGAAAAATATTGTCTTTTCTCAACTTTTCATCACTGAGTTCAGCAAAGCATTTTTATATTTTAAACAAATAGAAATCATACAAATACATTCTTTAGCAAATTTTTTAAAGAAAATGCTATTTAAAAAATGTTTGATACCTAGTAAATAATGGAACCAAGAGAATCACTGAACACTGTACAATTACAGGCAAAATTTTGTATTCTTATTGTTCACATCGGTTTACACATATACTACATCCAAAACTATTATTATTAAATCAAATGTAAAATATTAAATTTATAAATGCAGTAAACCATGTTTTGGTGTTCAAATATCTTTCTTTCTAATTTATATAGTACATGGTATTGTGTAATGCCATGCATGTTGAAATTCACATTACATTTTATTTGCATTAATTGAAAAATATCTCTATAGAGTCAATAGTTAAAAGTTTTCCAAAAACTAGTTTTTACTAGAAGCATTTTTGAAAACATTATATTTTACATGTAAAGAAGATTGTTAAAATTTAAAGAAACACAAGCCACTTTGGAAAATTCAGTCATATAATCAAGTTAATCATTACGGAATATGAATTAGTTTGAGTATACAGTATGGTAGAATCAAGGTTTTATATTACATTTAAAACTGTTTAATGATAGTTGATAATTCAAGCATCAGGAAATGCCTTAATTGTAAAAATAAACAAGAGGTCTGGATTATTGGAAGAGGCATGTATACCACCTTAGAGAAATATGTTTAATTATAAAAGACTGTCAAACACTATAACATTAGACAACAAACTTTAGAGTTCAGGCTTCTTTTACAAGGATTTCTAGCTTTAGAAAATTAATCCATGGCAGAAAGTAAATTGATTTCTATAAAAGAAAATATATAACCAAATAATTATTATAAATATGCATACTTTGATTTGTTTTAAAGTCTCTCTCATTTAAGGAGGAGTGAAATTTGCATTCTGTTACAGTACTTTTACTTTTAACTATCCAAAGTTTCTTTTTTATTATAAACAACACTGTTTTTTTTCTATCCCTCCAGAGGCTTACTGAATATTGAAAAATAAAACACAAGTAAGGCAGAAGCAACTCAATTCAGCTATTTCAGCATAGACAGCTGAAAGTGAAGAAAGTAATATGGAAGGGAGGGAAGGAACAATGATTGATATCCTTATTGGAAAGATAGACGAAATCAGTCTGACACTTTCTGTCTAAAATTGAATTTCCTGCTGCTCAAGCAACTTAATTTCATTTATGTTTTCTTAAACACTGTGGCCTTATAGAAAATATTTCAAAGGGTAATTTAATCTTTGTAAGTTTTTAACTATAACATAAATGTTCAAAGATATTTTTCATTTATTAATTTTGTGTTTTCTTTGTGCTCCTAGTTGGAAGGAGGTATACTTTATGCTCTTCTCTTAGTGTCAATATATCTAGTATATGTCTTGGGTTGAAAACACAACAAATGTGCATCTATTTGTAGAGTTGTCATTTGTCTCTCTTGCCTATATTTTAAAGACAGGTATCTCCTGAGAAGACTAAGTGACATAATAGCAGATCAGCAGGAAATTTTAGCTCCATGTTCTATGTGTTAATGCATCAAACGCACCAACATTAAGATAAAGAATGGCTTCCCGGGATGAGGATTAGAATGTGTTTTCAAAAAAAAGAAAAGTATCCCTGTGTGAATAATGTTTCTTGCTTAGAGACCAAATGGAAAGATTAAATTGTATTGTTAATGTACTTTTCATAGGGACATAAAAATATGCTTTCTATTTTCATAGCATAATATTAGGATAATTAATGAATTCTCTGCTTATCTTTCCCAGTCCTGTGGGATGCCTTAAGTTGAAAATTACACCCTGATTAATGAAGAAAACTGAATTCAAATTAAAGAATACTTTCAGAACCTATATAATTGAATGATCACAGCATTAAACATTAGAGAAAATATTGCACTATTTGTTGTGTTAATACAAAACCCGGTGTAAAGAAGGTAAAGGAAATATAAAGCAACACTTCATTTCTGCAGTTATTCAGTTAATATTGATCATATAAATAGAGGTTCTTGAGTATCACTATAAAATACAATGAAATATAGGTATTAATCTTTGAGGTTTCTGAAACTGTATTTGTTAATTAAGGAAAGGTTAATTGAGTGGCAAACGTATTTACTTCTGATTATAGTGAACTATACAAATAGGCAAGACCATTACTTTCAAACATATTAGATACTGTGAGGCAGGGGAGCATTAGAAACAGTAAGAACATAACAAAAACATGAATACAATTAAGCAAGATTTAGCTGATAGATTGAATATGGGGATTAAGGGATTATGGCAGTATGATTTCTAGATGTTTGCCCTGTGCATCTCCCAAGAGAATATGTAATTTACTGAGGCGAGAAAGAGTTGGGGGGAAAAAAAGCAAATTTACAGGTTTGGAATCGAAATTCTCTTTGGGACATGTTAATTTCATAAATCTACTAGACATCAAAGGCGAACCCCTGACCCAAAGGAGAGTGGCCATGGCCAGTGATATAGTCTATCAAGGAAACACTTCTTAAACTAGCTAGCTTATCTGGAATGGGGACTTTGTAAACTAATTGGATCAGTTTCCCAGGATATTGCACCCATTTCCCAACTGCCATAAATGTTGGCTGCCAGGCCTCACACTGGACCCTCCCTTGGAAAATCACCTTCTCTAGTCTCCTTAGAGGAAAATGACACAGTGTTGCAGAGGTACAAGGCCAATAACTGACAGGGAAGTGGGGTATAAGAGTCTAATTCCTGGATGTAAGGTTGGACCATCTTTGTGTGTAGATTGTACTCCATGGTAACATGTGGCACATGAAGTTTCCAGTATAGGTCACATTGTTGCTTAGCCATTTTCCTGCCCTGTCTTGCTTGTTTCAGTCTCACTTGTGAGAACACTTTAAAATACTTATTTATGTATTTATTTAGTTTTAATTGATACATGATAGTTACACCTATTAATGGAGTACAGTGTGATGTTCTAAAACATGCATACACTGTGTAATAACCAAATCACAGTATTTGGCATATCCATCATCTATATACTTATTTGTTTGTGGTCAGACCATTTGAAATCCTCTTTTCAAACTAAAAATATGCAATACAATATCAGTGACCATAATACTCTACTGTGCAATAGAATACCGGAACTTATTTCTCTCATCTAACTATATCTTTATACCTGTTGACTAATGTGTTTTTAACACACACCTTTATCCTCCCAGCCTCTGGTAACTACTATTCTCTTTCTATTTTAATGAGATCAATTTCTTTAAATTCCACATATAAATAAATCATCATTTGTCTCTCTGTATCGAGCTTATTTCACTTAATGTTCTCTAGGTTCAACAATGTTGCTGCAAATGACAGAATTTTACACTTTTTATGGCTGAATAGTATTCCATTGTGTATTTATACCACATTTTCTTTATCCATTTGTAAGTTTATGAACACTTCATTTGATTCCATATTGTGGCTATTGCAAATAGAGGTGAAAAAACATGGGAATGCAGGTATCTCTTTAACATACTAATTTTCTTTCTTTTGAATATATGTTCAATAGTTAGTTGCTGAATCGTATGATAGTTCCATTTTAGGAAACTACCATATAATATTTTTTAGAAAGCTCCATCCTTAGTATAATGGCTATACTAAGTTACCATTAGTATAGCCAATGGTATAAAGTGTAAAGCTCCATTATTAGTATAATGGCTATACTAATTTACCATTCCACAAACTATGTATAGTTCCCTTCCTTCCACATTCTTGCCAGCATGTGTTATTTTTGTTTTTCTAATAATTGCTATTCTAGCCTGAATGAGATATTATCTCATTGTGGTTTGATTTGTGTGTCTCTGATGATTAATGATATTGAACATGTTTGAATATACATGTTGGTCATTCATGTATCCCCTTTTGATAGATATCCACTTAGCTTATTTGCCCTTTTTTAATTGAGTTATTTACTTTTTTTCTGTTGAGTTGTTTGAATTCCTTGCATATTCTGGTTATTAATTTCTTGTAAAGTGAATAATTCACAAATTTTGCTTCTTAGCCACATCATCTCTGTTTTTTCCTCTTAAAAGGACCCTTGTTTTTACATGGCAGAATTGTTTTTATAATTGAATTATATTCCATTATGTATATATACCACATTTTCTTTATCCATTAATCTGCTGATGCAAATTTAGGTTGATTCCATATCTGGGTTACTGTTGATACGGCTTTAATAAACATGTGAATGCAGATATCTCGTTGATATACTGATTTCATTCTCTTGGATATATACACATTAGTGGGATTGTTGAATAATAGGATAGCTCTATTTTTTAACATTCTTATGTATCTCCATATTATTTTTCATTACCATTGTACTCATTTACATTCTTATAGTATGTAAGCATTTTTCTTTCTCCACATTTATACCAGCATTAGATTTTTTGTGTGTTTTTGATAGTAGCCATTCAAATTACAGTGAGATATCTCATTTTGATTTTGATTTGCATTTCATGGATCATAGTAATTTTAAGCATTTTCTTTAAATATACCTTTTGGACATTTATCTTCTCATGAAAAATGTTTCTTAAAATGTTACTTTTGCCTATTTTTAATTAGATTATTTGTTCTTTTGCTATTGAGTTATTTGACTTCCCTATAAATTCTGGATGTTTACTACTTGTCAGATAAATATTTTGCAAATATTTTTCCCATTTTGTAGGTGGTCTCTTCACTTTATTGTTTTTTACTTTGCTGTGTAGAAGCTTTTTACTTTAACATAATCCCACTTGTCTATTTTTCTTTTTATTTGTATGTGCTTTTGAGGTCTTATTAAAAAAAAAATTATTGGCCAGGTATGGTGTCTCACACTTGTAATCCCAGCACTTTGGGAGGCTGAGGTGGGTGGATATTTGAGGTCAGGTGTTCAATACCAGCCTGGCCAATATGGTGAAACCCTGTCTCTAGTAAAAATGCAAAAATTAGCCAAGCAGTGGTGTCACACACCTGTAATCCCAGCTACTCGGGTGACTGAGGTGGTACAATCACTTGAGCCTGGGAGGTGGAGGTTGCAGTGAGCCTAGGTCACACCACTGCACTCCAGCCTGGGTGACAAAGGCCCCCCCCCGCCCCCCCCAAAAAAATCTTTTTCGGACCAATATTTAAAAACATTTTCTCTGTATTGTCTTTCTAGTAGTTTTATCATTTCAGGTCTTAAATGAAGTCTTTAATCCACTTTGAGTTCATTTATACTTATTGTGAAAGATAGGGTTCTAGCAATGGAACATAATAGAGAACACAGAAATAAAGCTACTCACTTACAGATGACTGATTTTTGACAAAGGCACCAAGATCACACATTAAGGAAACAACAGTCTTTTCAATAAATGGTATTGAAAAAGCTGAATATCCACATGCAGATGAGGACACCTCTTTAAGACTTTCACAGAAAGCATTAGCTAAAGCGCTTCTAAGAAAATTGATTTAAGATACTAGTGTAACACTCCACTCCTGCTAAAGAAATGACAAAATTATAGGTTCCTAAAGCAGAGCTGTATCTTGAACTATATAACTCAACTGAAAAATAATATTTTAATTTCCAGGAGATCTGCTTGAGAAACAATCCTTATTCTTCTTTAGGACTTGACTGTATATATAATATTGTTCACTTTTTTAATTTCTCACCCTTCAAATTTTTTTATTATCTAGAATACTCTGAATATATCAATGTCTCTTGCACCACAAAAGAGAATAAGAGACAGAATATATGATTCAAAAAGACATACTTGGAAATAGTATCATTTATTGTTTATGTAAACATTCTATAATTAAACAAGTAAAACTTTTTTTGAATTTTTAGAATATTATTTAATTGAATGACTTTCTATAATTTGCACTTAGAGCTATAACTCATGAAACTCAAAATAGAAAAACATTATTTATGCTAAAAATTTTACATATTTTCTGGTTCTTTGTTTATTCTAATTAGTGAGTCCTTATGATTTGGAATATCATAGGTTTTTAGAAAACAAAGTGGTAGTAGATTGACAGCTCTGTTTTTCCATATTCCCTTTCCCAGCTTGTATAACACCTCCTGTTATCATTGGGGGGACATTATGGAATATGACCACCTCCTGCTGTCATTCTGGTGACAGTATGGAATATGGCCATGTTCACAACCACATCTTCACATTGAGAGACCATGCTTTTTTAGCTTTTATTTTTTAAAAAACTTTCACAATTAAATCGAGAATTTACAAAGCAGCAAAATGATGCAGCTAGTCCACTGGGAAAAATTATATGCTTATAAAGTAAAATATACTGCCTCTTTCATGAACAGTGTGTGAGCGAGCTATTTGAAAATTTTATGCCATTAGCACTTTCAATATGTCATTAACCTGGAAAATAAGAGGGAGTAATGAAAGTCATTAAAAGCAGTTGAGTGTCCTGTGGTAGCCTGGTCAATAAGGATACAAAGAATGAGAGACAGAGCAAGGCATTCTGCTGTATTGCAACTTAGCAGTGCTGTCTTCAAGATACACACACACACACACACACACACACGTGCACACATGCATATATGTATGTGTATTTTTTCTGCCTCTGTCTCCATTCTATGCTTCATATAAAACAGAAAGGTATTAAATTTTAGACAAGAGTACCAAGTGTCATTCATAAAAATGTTGACCAATCTAATATAATTATTCTTAACTTTCATGGTACTGAGAACATCACACACTGTACGTTTTACTAAAATCTGGTCTTGGCATAACTTTCTAAGCTGTTTTGTTCAGGTAAAGTTTGATGATAGAGGATATAGCTTATTGCATTTTAAATGAGAAGATAACATTTTTTTCTTTAAAACCACCCACTACTGCCAAAATTATTTTTCCTATAGACTACCTATAGATAGACCTCAACCCAGCCCAGGAAACTCTCTGAATTGGCTAATTTAAAACTAACTCTGTTACAATCCATTTATGATTTTGTGGAATGCCCAAGAAGTTATCAGCTTTATTATTGAGAATAGACTGAAGGGAGTTCCAAGATCACCATCAACTTGGTTCATACCCAGGATAAATTCATGGAAGTGAATGTTCTTTTAGGCAATACAGATGGCTGAATATATGCTACCTTTTATCTTTTTCTAAAAGAAATTATATGTATGCTAAGATTAGAAGGAAAAAGAAGTTAAAATATCAAATAATTGTTCTAAATAATAGGACAAGAAAACATTGGATACAATTAATTCATGTATGAAGCAGTATGACATACACATATCAGTACTAAAAATGATGTGTTAAAGGAAATCATACACTTGAAGAACTAACTCAAAGTGCAGAAATATTAAAAATTTGACATAATTTACAGTATATTTCACAAAGATAAAATATATAGATAAAAGTATAGATAGAAATATATATACTATATAATAGAATGAACATATGCATGTATATATGACATGTGGTATATGAGGTAAACTATATAGTAGAAGAAATTTTGATTACATGACATAATATATGAGATTAGATGTAGTGGAAATTTTCACAAGACACAGTAAAGAATGATGGTAATATGGGGGGAAATAATGGTTAGAACAAATGAATGTATTTTACAAGTTTAAAAAAATCCTAAAACCCAGCAGTTTTACTGAAAAGCAATACATCTCACAAAATAGTGAAGACTTTAGAATGTCAAATAACTCGGATTAAAAAAATGGACAGAACTTTGAGACCCTCCTGGGCAACACAATGAAACCCCATCTCTAGAAAAAATACAAAAATTAGCCAGGTGTGGTGGCACACACCTGTAATCCCAGCTACTAAGATGAGAATAGATAAGGTTAGACAATCCCCAGAGCGCTGAAGGTAGAGACTGAAGTGAGCTGTGATCACGCCACTACATGATCTGGTCTGGATGATGGAGTGAGACCCTGTCTCAAAATAAAAATTAAAAAACAAAATAAAGAAGCAGAATCAAAAATGTTGTCTTTTTTTTTTTGAGGAAAAAATGGTTTTGTACATGAGATGAAACAACATAAATTCAAAACTTACAGATAAGGGTTAGCTCTATCACTCAACTTTTTAAAAAGTTTATATGAATATCCAGTCAAAAGCAACATCGTATTGCCCTTGAAATGTTATTATACGGATTTCAAAGGCGACCACAGGACTTTATACTGTCTTGGAACGTCCTCAGAAGGCTCTGACATTGATCAGGTAACAGTGAAAACACCCGAGTCCTTTCTTTTAAATGGAAAAGCAGAGGGACAGAAGCTATTCAGACTTCATCTTCTTTCCTTGTGGCTTGTGGTCACTATTTAAAATGATAAAGTTCTTTCAAAAAATAATCCAAGAATTTAAAATTTTCTATTCAGGCATTATTTAAAATAATAAATGTTCATTTATATAGTCTCAGTTCAGAATGTGACTAACACTTAAATTTATTAGGTCCAGCAATCTTGGCACTGTGACTGCATTTAGGGACTATTCCTGTAAATGTATATGTGTTATTAACAAATAATATGGCAAAAAGTGTATTTATTTAGAACCGAAGCATTCACTCGCAAGATGCTGCCATAAATGAATGAAAAGAACCCTAAAAGTGAGAAAGTTTTTTTTTTTTTTTGGTACCAGCATATATGGGTTTCTGTACTACACAAGTGACTACAAGTACAGCCCTGGAACACAAGAATTCCTTTCTTGCCATAAAAGAATCATGGCTGTCTTACATCCAGATTATCAGTGTCAATATGATTCAGAATAACAGCAAACAAAGCAACCATGTGGTGTAAAGAAAAAGTTTCCTATTTAAATGTGTTAAACATTTCTGGAGTTCATGAAGCTATCACAAAAGTAGAGACATTAAAGAAATAAAGAAGACATGCTTCAGATGTGCTGAAACAGGTATTACCTCATTAAATATTCCAAGACAGTGAAGTGAAAAATCATTATTAGGTACATCAGAAATATTTGCATACATGTATTCACACAAACACTCAGATGCTATTTGCATGTGTAAATTATTTATAATTTATTAATTTTACACAAACATTTTTTGACATATTTATTGATATAAGATGATTTATAATACAATATATAGTATTGTGAAGAAAATAGAATCTTGGGAACACAAACTCCCTATACCAAAGGGAAAGTTGAGCTTGAAAATCAAATCATGCAAAAAAATTGTCTTCCCCTTGTTCCCAAACAGATAACTGGATTTCATAACCTTGTGTCATAGCCTCAAACACAAGCCAGGTTCCCACAATGATAAATGGCAACATATTTCCTGGATGACGTCTCTCACAAATTGCTTACAAACAAATTCCTTGTGGGCCCAAATCTTTCAGTATGCATATCCTCCCTATAATTAACCCTAAAACAGAGATCTATTGACTCACCCTGATAGTCTAAATTACCAGCTTATCTTCAGAGGTAGAGGGCAAGGACAAGTCCAGAAATCATTCCTCTGCCCATCCCAAGATGAATGCACGATGGACTTCTCCCTTTATTCCATCTTTTCACAAGTTTAGTTTCTTGTATGTAAAATACAGATTTCCTGAGCACTAGATGAAGGCACAATTGACTTTTCCTCTACCCACCTGTTTACACGTAAAATGTAGATTCCCTGAGTGCTAATCAGTGCTTCATGAGAATGTAACCCACTTGTCTCCACTGCCTATTTACTTTCCTCCTTCTCCTACTTCTTGCTCTTTCCCTTTTAAATATTGAAATCCTCAAAATTGTCTTCGGAAAAAGCACAATCTGATGCTACTGTGATTTGTTCCCCTATTCCCCCGGTGCATTTCGACCTTGGCAAAATAACCCTCTGAAATGATTGAGACATGCCTCAGTCATTTTTTGGTTTATAATCTGTGTGATGTATATATGTGTGAGTGCGGTTGTGAGTGTGTGTAAATTCAAAATCTAGAAAGAAACATACAAATCTGTAACAAATTCTGCAGGTGGTTACTGAGCCTCTGGTTGCACCTTCCACAATAACATTATGGAGATGTTCCATAGAGAGGAGGTAAATTTGTGAAGACTATATTTTTAAGTTACACACAAACTACACATTAAGTAAAGTTTGGGGAATGATGAAGGATGTTTGGCAGGGATTCTGCATCTTCTTAGTTCAGCAAGCAGCTTCATACAATAATTCAACAAGATGCTCTCCATTTAGCTGTAGCACATCTCCTTGATAGTGGGACTTGACTGATACACTGCAGCTTTTAGGAATGGTGATGGTTAATTTTACATGTTAGCTTGGGGAGTCCTGGTACTCGTTTTTGGTCAAACACTGGTTTAGATGTTGCTGTGAATGTATTTTCTTCAGATGTGATTAACATTTCAATAAGATACTGAGTAAAGCCGATTACCCCCCATAATGTGAGTGGGCCTTATCCGATCTGTTAAAGGCTTTACCAGACAAGACCTGAATATGAACTAATTCTGCCTCCAGACTGCCTTTGTATTACAGACTATAGTATCAACTCTTGCCAGTTTCCAGCCTGCTGGTGCCCCCAGCAAATTTCAGACTTGCCAGCATCCATAATAATGTAAGCCAATTCCTTAAAATCTCTTTCTTACTCACCTTCTGGATATATACGTGTATGTTTTACATGCACACAGATACACATATGTGTATACATACGTATATGATATATGCTTTATATATTATAAAAATACACATTGATAAAATTATATGTATTTCTCTAGAATATATCTATTATATATATTTCAGGAAAATAGATACAATTACAACTACTTCTACGGAGAACCTTAATGTGAGAGTTAAATCAGATATATGGAGAAAATTATAAGGCAAAGGAAACAAAAGTGAACAAGGGCAAGACTTAAGTGCTGATGATTCAAATACAGATATGGGATTAATTTAAGAGGAATACACCACATAGAGTAAGTAATAGCAATCAGGTAACAAAAGGTCATGAGGAAATATCATTAGAGCTGAGCCACAGGGCAATCTGCAAAAAATTTCCTTCCTTAACACAACAGCTCATTTGACAATTTCCTGAAATAAAATTTGACAGTATTCTAGATATCCTCTGTCCTGTTTTCTCTTGATGAGAAATATTAGGAAATTAAATGTATATATACATACAGATTTACCACACATACAAATGGTTCATTTAGTAACTTTCTGAAATAATGGTATTCGAAAGCTTTTTAGAGAAAAGCTTTAAGAAAAGTTTTATCATTTTTGCATAAATAATTTTTCCTTGAAAATCAAACTAAATTGCTTAAGAATTGCTATTATATCATTATAATTTCAGCCAAACCACTCTCCAATTTACTCAGTACCACAGATTCTGATCAGACAATATCAAATGGAAAATTTTCAATTGTCTGCCAGGTTTTGAAAGAATCTAAAAAAAAGTGTGTGTGTACATGTGTGTGTATTTGTGTATGTATACACTGAATGATAATTATGTAATATCTATTGTCAATCTGTGATATATGCGAGCTTCTTCAATGTGTTTTGAAATGACTTTCTAAGCCTAGACTAAAAAAAAATTTAAGCATATGCCAAAGTCTTTCACATCAGTGGGTTACATTTATCAAAGTCTCTCACAGGAAAAAATTTATCATCAAGAATCCCTGATTTAATCACCTGACACTATCACTTTCCAAATGATAGCATTTCACACCCTTTCTTCACCATCCACTACTCGTCACCAACCATCAAGCTGTTTCTTCTTTCTTTGACAAGTTAAAACACATTTGTTAAATTTGTAGACTAAGTGTATTTACTTTCAATTTTATGTTTATTACTTATATATAGTTTTCAAATTATTTAATTGATATGTTTTACTGTCGTTGAAAATCTCCTAGAATGGAAGACATACTTAATTTTTTATCTCATTAAATTACCAGCCTTTTACTTAGTGGCAGAGTTTACATGAACTAATTTAAGAAAAAATAGAAGTCATAAAAAACAGCTTTTTACATTTTCTTTTCCCTTATAAAAATAGAATAAATGTTTTTACTCTGTATTAGGGTTGTGCAAAACCTGTTCTGAAAAACAACCTGTGAAATATGTGTGTGTCTATTTAAGGCATACAAACAAACCTGTTTTATTATAGGGAGAGATTTATTATTTTTAAAAAATGGCTTCCAGTTTCATCCATGTCCTTGCAAAGGACACGAACTCATCCTTTTTTATGGCTGCATATTATTCCATGGTGTATATGTGCCACATTTTCTTTATCCAGTCTATCATTGATGGGCATTTGGGTTGGTTCCAAGTCTTTGCTATTGTGAACAGTGCCGCAATAAACATAAATTTGCATATGTCTTTATAAAAGAATGATTTATAATTATTTGTAATCGTTTGGGTATATATCCAGTAATGGGATTGCTGGGCCATATGATATTGCACCATCATTCTCAGCAAATTGACACAAGAACAGAAAACCAAACATCACATGTTCTCACTCATAAGTAGATGTTGAACAATGAGAACACAGGGAGGGACACAGAGAGGGGAACATCACACACCAGGGCCTGGGGGGTGGGGGATAGGCGAAGAATAGCAGGGGGTGGGGGGATTGTGGAGGGATAGCATTAGGAGAAATACCTAATGTAGATGACGGGGCAATGGATGTAGCAAACCACCACCATAGCATGTGTATACCTACGTAACAAACCTGCATGATCTGCACATGTACCCCAGAACTGAAAGTATAATAATTTTTTTTAAGTGGCTCATGAGATTATGAAGGCTGACAAGTTCCAAAATCTGCAGGTGAATTAGCAAGCTGGAGACCCAGAAGTGCCTATGGTGTAATACCAGTCTGAGTCCAAAGGTCCGAGTAAAAGGAGAACTGATGGTGTAATTTCAGTCTATCCACCAGCAGGCCCTTGGAGTCTGCAGGCAGGAAAAAAAGTCAGTGTTCCAGTCTAAAGGTTGTCAGAGGAAGAATTCTACGTTTACCTTACACATGGGAGAATCAGTCATTTGTTCTGTTCAGCCCTTCAGTTGATTTTATAAGCATGCCCATATTAAGGAAAGCCACTTGCCTTACCCATTCTATAGATTTAAACGCTAATCTCATCTTTTTAAGAATATTTTATATTTTATTGTAACATTTACTTTAGAAAACTTGTAAATTCTCTGCTTCTTTGAGATGTAAATCTTTTTATAAGGTTCTTGTCTGTGTTACAACCCAGAAAACTCTTTTTCAAGAAACTGTGAGCTATCCCTTTGAAACATAAACATCAAGAAAGATAACACCTCTAGCTCCCAGTTTGTGTGGCAACATAGAAGTCTAACTTCCACCTAACTTCTGGCTCCCAGTTCTAAGTGGTAAAACTGTCTTGTCCTGAAAATGAAAGTTCATTTTTCTTAAAGATCAAGCCAATTAGCAAAGGTAAATGTCCTAAGATTCTTCATCTCAGTTCTTGAAATCTTGCCAGCTCTATGTTTTATTAGAGTTTATGTCAGATTAAATTGTGGCTCCTCTACCTATTACAGTAGCCTTGAATACAGTCTTCCTTGCCTGGATAACATTGTCCTTTATGATTTTTGCTTTGATAATACTGAAGGAACAATTACAACCAGGTCTCTAGAGCAGAAATAAATGTAGTGTTTTTAAATAACAAAAAATGTTATTCATGGTTCTGTATAGTAAAGAAAATACTTGTGAATATGCTTGTAGATATCATCAAAGCGAAGTAATGTAAAGTCTTCATGGATTTATTTTTGCAACTAGAAACTATGCAAATATTGATTACTAGAATATGGTGTCATTTGGATTATTTGTAATGATGCACTTTGGTTGTTATATGGCATAATAACTTTATGATTCCAATTTTAGAAGAAAAATTAACTATAATTTTCACAATTCATGTGAATCTTATGATGGCTTCTGGCATAGTGACAAACATAGAGAGGATTTTAAAAAGTGGTACATATTTAAGGTAAAATTGGCAAATCTGGTTTGTAGATTTGAGAACAATAAAGAAAAAGGAAGATTTTGTGTTTGAAAAACTAGGTAGCTATATCAACTAAATTGTATTCAACAGCAAGAGAATGAGAGTAAAAGTGAGGGTAGCTTTCGAGACAAACTTATTTCTCTTTCATGCAAACTTCAGAGATGAACTCAAGTCTAAGTTTTTCAAAGTTCTCACAGGTCATATCTCACTGTTCTTTCATCTTTAAGATGTTTTCTTCATCTTTCTAGTCTAAAATGACAACATTTTCATTACAGAAAGTAATCTGGTTGTAACAGAAGAAGGAGAGAAGCTGGAGCATACACCAACGATTGATTTGTTAAAGTTCCTGGAAACTGACACATAAAACTATAGCTTATATCTTAATGAATGGCTTATGTCTTAATAGAAACATGACTGGCCATATCTAGCTAATATTTATTTTTTGTTTTAATAATAAAGTATTTAATAATTTTTTTTAAATAATATTTTAGAATATTTTCTTCTATTTGATTGGAAGTTATGAAGAATGTATACAGTAAGACCAAAAGGAGATTTGGCAAAGCACCTAATTATGGTTCTAAGTTTACCCAGCTGAGGGTACTGGCACACAGATGGCCAGATGATTCAAACCTACATAATTAGCATCCTAACCTGGGCTATATAATAAAGTGGTAGCAAAGAACATGTATCTCATGTATTTAGTATTATTACATTAAGATGTTATAAACTGACTATATCTATGCTGACAGGATAGTAACAAGGATGAAATTATGATAAAAGTTGTACTGAGAAGAAAGAGGGAGAGAGACCAGAAGAAAGTACCTCAGTGACACTAAAGAATTTGCTTTAGTTCCCCTTTTCTCTGCTTATTCTCTCTTTCTTTTCTCACTTTCTCTCTCCCCATGACTCTCCCCTCTAATCTTGAGCTTTACTTCTTTTATATGCAAGAAAATTACTTCTGAATTATACTTCCTGAATACCTTTGCAAGAACATAGGGTAAATATGTGTTCTAAAATTCAGAGACCTTTGTTTTTATACATAGATATATCGCAAGAGAGTCTGAGACAAGACCTGGAAGGTGCATGTGCATGTGCAGGCTCATAGAATGTGTGTGTGTGTGTGTGTGTGTGTGTGTGTGTGTGTGTGTACATATTAAAAAATTAAGAGACAAAAGAATGATGGAAAAATAGTTCTCACAAGCAAGTGAATCTAGCATGTAGAATTAGCCAAGCTGTGGCTGAGATAGAAGCAATGCAGATTGTGTCTAGGTAGCAATCATTGTTACCTGTTTTTGAAGCAACTGAATGTACCATTACCTTTTCTTTTTCTTTAACTTATTTTAAGTTCAGGGATACACGTTCATGTTTGTTACATAGGTAAACTTGTGTCATGGGGGTTTGCTGTATAGATTGTTTCAGCACTCAGGTATTAAGCCTAGTACCCATTAGTTATTGTCCTTGATCCGCTCTCTTTTCCTACTGTCTGCTCTCTGATAGGCCCTAGTGTGTGTTCTTCCACTTCGTGTCCATGTGTTCTCATTATTTAATTCTCACTTATAAGTCAAAACATGAGTCATATGGGTTTCTTTTCCTGAATCAGCTTTCTAATGATAATGGCCTCCATCTCCATATGTATTCCTGCAAAGGACATGATCCTGTGCATTGTTATAGCTGCATAGTATTCCATATTATTGTTTTTTCTATCAGAACTTAAGAACTGTGCTTGGAGGCTGAAGTCTCTAGGAACTTTTCAGAAATATTGAATGTGTATATTTATCATCTACTTCCAAAGAGTTTCATATGCTGATACAGAAGAGTGTATTCAAAGGAAACCTGAGTAAGGCTTTTTTTATAGAAAGTGTTTTGTACCTTTAGACAAATATCTAAGAACACTGAGACAAAATCAAACATCTTGGGAAAATCTCAAAATTTATTTTCATTTTCTTAACTAAATTTTGTGAACAAAAGGCGAAGTCACAAAATGTATGATTGGTGGGAGTAAGATTGGGAAAACCAAGGAAAATAAGTAAAATCATATATCTCATCACACAATTTTCCTGCTATATTATACTTACGGAAATAACAGTCTCCCATTATTCCATTCTAAATGGAATGACATGCTTTCCATCTTGGAAATAAGAGAGGGTCAACATTTCTCACTACTCCAAACTGTTGTTTTATAATTCTCAGAGTTTAGATCAAGACTGAAGCTACAAAAAATGAGGTCTTGTAATGTAAAAATAAGTCTAAGAGTATTCCTAACGTACAGAAATTATTAAGGAAAAAAGTAGCTTCTCAGATTGCAGCACCTTAAACTGACAAGAAAGCTAATATTGTACAATTATAATAGAATTCTAAGCTAGGAGAATTACTATTTTTCAACTCATTCTATAAGGTCAGAAGCCAATTATAGCATAAGAAATAAAATCTATATCACGTGGATATAAAAACTTTTAATTTCAGGATGTCAGATCAATTATCAATTTTCATAAATATCCTACAAACTGAAAATAGAAGGAAACTTTCTCTCCCTGATTAGGATTATTTCCAAAGCTTTTTTAGCTTTAAAAAAGCTATTTGATAAGGAAAGACCAAAAGCTTTTTCCAAACCCAGAAAAACACATAGATGTTTGCTTTCTATTTAATATTATGCTAGCTATTCTATTTATGCTACCACTTCTATTTAATATTATGCTAGGTATTCTAGCCACTGTAATATGAAAAGAAAAAAACGAAAGGATTGGAAAGGAAGAAGTAAAACTTTTTGTTTATATATAATGTGACCATCTATATAAAAAGTTTGATAGAATCTACAAAAGAACTGATAAGTGTAGAAAGACTGCAGAGTTCAAGGTCAATGTACACAAAAAAAGACATTATAGCTCTCTACAAAAGCAGTGAAAACCCCAGTAGATATATTTGTATTAACTGGTACTCTCAAAAATGTATCCTAATATAAAAAGAAATATTCAGGCACTATCATATAACAAATAAACAATTTAAATGAAAATATATCATAGACTTAAATATTTATTATACACTTTAAAACATTCTCAAAACATATGAAAGTAAAATCTTTGTATTTATATTAAGCAGAAGTTTTTTTTTTAATGTATGACACCAACACACCTCAATAAAAGAATTACAAAATAACTTCTGCTCTTTAAAAGGCACTTTGAGAGAAAATACATGTCGTACAATGAAAAAAAAATATTTTAATGGTAGATGTAAGCAAATATTTTTCTCTAGAATATAAAAATAATTTTGAAACTTCAGTTAAAGAAATCAAAACAAATGAGAAAAAGACGTAAACAGACATGCTATGAAATAAGATACACTGTACAAGATTAAACATGAAAATACTATTAAAAGACTCTAAAAATAATTAGACACTATGGAATTCAAGTTAAAATTCCATGAGATACTTCTCCATACCTATCAAAAAGTCTAAAATTAAAGAATGATCACACCAAGTGTTGGCAAATATATAGAGAAAATTGACTGTCATTAACTGCTGATGAAAACATAAGCGATACAACCACTTTGGAAACCTGTTTGAAAGTTTATTACAATGTTGAACATATGTCCACTATATGACCAAACCATTGTATTTCTAGGTGTTTACCCAAGATATATGAAAAAAATAGCTATAGAAATACTTTTAATTTGATGTTCATAGCAGCTTTATTTGTACTAGCACCAAGCAAGGTCTCACTCTGTTGCCCAGGGTGGAGTGCAGTGACATGATCACAGCAGCCTCAACTTCTCTGGCACAAGCCATCCTCCCACATCAGCCTCCCAAATGCCTGGGACTATGGGTGCATGCCACTATGCCCAGCTACTTTTTTCTATTTTGTAGAGACAAAGTCTCACTGTGTTTCCCAGTACACTCTCAAACTTCTGGGCTCAAGAGATCCTGCTGCTTCAACTTCCCAAAGTGCTGGCATTACAGACATGAGCCAACAAACCTGGCCATGATAAACTTTATGAAATAAGAAAAGCAATATCAAAATAACATCCAGCAAAAATAGAGCTGATATAATAAAGAAATAGAAGCATCTTTTGGATACATATCAGGATATTAAAGTAATATTAAGAAATTGAAAATTTGTTAAGTTTTAAAAACTCAAATATTGGAACTAAAAATAAAGAAAAATGTTGGTGGTTCGGTGATTTAAAAATAATACAAGAATAAAAATGAATACTTAATGATCAAATAAATTAATATAAGATGATAGTATTTCTAGATGTATATTCTCATTTATACAAAAGCAGTTCAAAAAGAAATTGATAATTTGAATAATTCTTTGTTAGATAATAATTTGAATCACTTTACAGAGACCAAATATTGCTTTAAAATACTTACCAAATACTCAACAAAGATAAGATTCCAATCTCACACAAATTTATTGAGTATGTAATATAAACCTACCCTTAGAGTTTACGGTGATATAGTATTGTTTTGGTTAGTCCTTTTTAAAGCAGATGCCAAGATAATAACTCCTGTAAAGAAAAAATAAAGAAATTTTGAAGTTCAGATTTGTAGATAACATACACCAAATTTCTAATAACAGAAAATCCCTAACTTATAAATGCTTTTATGGAAAATAGAAACTCTTTACATCACTTTTTCATAAAGGCATCATTAATCATTATATTCAAATTACATATAAAAGAATATAACATTTTAGATAAATTTCCCTAAATCCATGGATAAAAATATAGTATATAAAATATTGAAATTTTGACTAACCTGATCTCTAAATTCACTAGTATTTCCATCAAAATTTAAGCAACATTTTAAGAAACTGAATAAACATATTCTACAATGTATAGAAAAGTATATAGAAAAATTTGGCAAAGCGGTATAATAAAAAGGTGTCCCTAACAGATACTACATATTTCACCACTAAAGTGATTTTAAACTTGTAATAATGGCAATTAAAGACACAAAAAATGAAGAACAGATTTAAAGACCTGTACACACACATACACACACACACACACACACACACACACACACACACACACACACACACAGGTTCCATATAAATATATGGAAACTTGGTATACAAAGAACTTTTTTGATTACTCAGTGAGATAAGATACAGTATTTAATAAATGATATTGGGAAATTTGGCTAATTCTATGGAAGAAAATAAAACCAGTTCTGTAATATACAGCATGATAGGAAAACAAACTCAAGCTATATTAAGAGCATAATGGGAATAACCAAAATAAATGTGAAATGAGAAAGCATTTTATAAACAAGAAACAAAATGTGAAAATCATAATATGGTTTTTTTGATTACTAAGAACTAGAATTCTTCATCTGAATGAGATAGAGACCACTGAATAGTTTTTAGCAGAGAGAGACATAATACGATTTGGGTTTTGGAAGGACCAGTATTTCTGCAGTATTGAGAATAGACTCTAGTGAGTTGGAGTGGAAGAAAGAAATTCAGTTATGAGGACATCAGCAATTCAGCATTGAGATAAACTAGCTTGACTAGGTGGTAGCAAAGAAGATTAGATTATGTGGTTGTTTGCGGCATGTTTTGAAACTATAGTCAATGAGATTTCTTGAAATGTCTAATATGAGCATATGAAGAAAACAAGAGAAGGTGAATAACCAGCTTTTTGCCAAAGAGACTGGGAAAGTAAGATGGCCAAAGGCAGGAAGATTGCAAGGTGAAGTAGATCTGATAAGAAATGAGAAATTCAATTTGGGTCCTTGAGAACCCAAATTGTAAAATGAGAAATTCATTTTACAATGTCTTTTTAAGTGGAGATCTTTGAGTTTGGACTAAAAAATATAGTGATATAAATGTAGGAATCATTAGGATAAAGATGGTATTTGAAGACCTGGTTGAGAGTGAGTGAGATAAATATTGGTAAGAATGAAGATGAAAAAAGAGAGCAAATCCCAAGACCCATACCTTGGCAATTTCAGTTGGGACTGTTTCTTGATAAACAGCTTTAACTTAGATACTTTACTCTGCATTATTTATAGTATCAAGCACAATGTGTGCCACTAAAATTCATAAGTATATATTAATGAATAAATAGAAAATGTTTGATTATAAATAGGGTAAAGTTGCCAATAGCATCAACATGTGTGTGGTCAGGAACCCAAAAAAAAGAAAGCCACAGAAATTGTCCTAGATATGCCCTAGAATCAGTTGAAAAAACAGTCAGAAATCATTTTTCTCAATTTCTAAGATCTAGAAAACAAAAATTAATATGTTACAAATTAATCAGCTGTTTAATCAAATATTAGAATATTAGCTCAGATCTTCTGTATCCTACTCTACTATTCCTTCTACACCAGCAAGATAGGACAGATATATCTGAAGGTGAAAACGAACTTAAAAAACTGAAAAACCAATAGGATTAAAAGGAAACTAATTAATAATTTATTTAATGTTTAAAAATCAAATTTAGGTTTTATTTTATGAATATATGTTTTCATGTATTTTTCTGCTATGTTTTCTTCAAGGGAAAGACTTTTGATATTTTAATAGTGAAACAAATTTAAAGATTTTTCCAAAGTATTTTAATGCTAAAAAAAAAGCTCTGTATCTTGTATGTATTTTATAAAGTAGACAAGTTAAACTCTTTAATATTTTTCTCTATTTTAAATTTAATATTAAAATAATTTCATGCCTGAGTTTCATAATTATACTTTCATATGGTACAGAAATATAAAAATCAGTATCTTGAAAATCACTGCAACATGAATATGAATGAAAACATAAATAGAATTTTTAAATGTGAAAGTTAATACACCAATTACTATATATGAAAAATAAAGTCTACAGAAGCTTAGAAGAAATAAAATCTACTAGTTTTTCGGCTAAATAACAAGATAAAGTGACACTACCACATGCAATTTGTTACCAACACATTTAACATTCCAGATTTTTACCACTGAATATATAATTAATACTTAAATAAGCAGGACAGCTTCAAATTTCTTAATTCCAACATCTGCACAACATTACAAATTCTTTAGATTTGAAGTTTTTGAAGATAATGTGTAGCCATACTGAAATTAATATCCTATAATATATAGTGTTACATTATTTGGCCTTTAACCTTCCTTATAGTACTTAATTATTTTTCTTTGGAATCATCACAGAAGATAATCCACTACTCTAAGCAGCGTTACCATAATATATTACACACACACACACACACACACACGCAGAGTTTTCTTTTCTTTTCCTGGCTTCATCTTTCTTTGGCTTGCTGTCAGTCAAATATAGAAGCAGAATAAAGGTATGGAGGCAAAAAAAATTAAGAATACCAAATCAGGCCACACTCAATAGCTTGCGCCTGTAATATCAGAACTTTTGGAGGCTGAGGCAGGTGAATAGATTGAGCTCAGGAGTACCAGAAAAGCCTGGGTGACATGGTGGGACCCCACCTCTAAAAATATTACAAAAATTAGCTGGCTGTGGTGGTTCACACCTGTAGTCCCAGCTACTTGGAAGGCTGAGGTGGGAGAATCACCTGAGCCCAGGAGACAGAGGTTGCAGTGAGCTGACATCACACTATTGCACTTTAGCCTGGGGGAAAAAGGGAGACAGATGCTTTCTCTCTGTCTCTCTCTGTCTATCTCTCTGTCTCTCTCTCTGTTTCTCTCTCTGTCTCTCTTTCACATACACACACACTCAACCATATTTTGGTCTTGAAGAATTTATACAGTACACATAATACCTTTTTGCTAATATAGACACTATGTTGCATGGCAGATTTCTAGAACTTAAATGTGTTAAGAGGGTAGATATCATGTTAAATGTTCTTACCACAAAACCAGACAAATCATAAATAAAATAAAAACAAAGGTACATAAGGAAAGTTCAAGAGGTACTGGATATGTCCATTACCTTATTTATGGTGAAATTATCACTGCTTTGTCTAAATTCATGAAGTTGTACACAATAAATATATGCAGTTTTTGTATGTCAATCATACCTCATTAAAGCTATTGAAATTTTTATCTAGGCCTCGATATATTCACTTCACAAAAAAAGATAATCCTAACCCAAGGCTGTTCATAGAGATTTCCACTTATTTTAGAAGTTATTTGATCATTACATTTTAAATATGTAAAAATAACCTTAAAAAGATTAATTATTGTATGTTATGTAGTGAACATTTAGTGGATTTTGCATACTTAAGATATGAATTTTATATTATTTAATTGCTAACATTTTTCTATGAAATTTTCTCTTTATAATAGATTTAGTCATTTAAAAATTTTTGTTTTGGGTCATTTTTTCTTTGCTGTCTTGTTTAGCCAGTAATTCTTCTGAGACTCTAAAACATCCCATAAGAAAACTACATATTACTTGCTTTAGGAAACTATGTAAATAATACATTTATAAAAACTTATTGTCTTTCTTCAAATATCAATTTTCAATTCAGTTACATTCTGCCATATCCATTCAGCTGTTTCTTATATGCTCTACTATCAGGGAGTAAAAATAAAATAAAACCTGTCATTAAAATTTTATCTCTACCTTATTATTTTAGAAAATTAATTGAAATTGTACATGTTTTCAAAAGTGCTGGACATTATTAAATCCTAAATAGCAACTTTCTACAATTATACATATTTGTATATGTATAGTCTGTTTTATTTTATGGAATATATTTATTATTGTTTGATGTACATTTTCTTTAGATTTTTATACAGACTGTTGACCCTGAGAAGATAAGACATTTAATATATTTAATCCTACCTGTTTTGAGAAGTCATTTGCATGAATTCTGTGTAGAAATTATACTTAAAACTTCAATTTTCTTAATATAACTGTGACATGAATATCTTGATGAACACAGAAATATAAAATGTAAACAATAGTATAGTAGCACTCCAGAACTATAAGCATTAGAATGAACATTATTCCTAATACTAATTGCCATGTTAAAGTTTGCTGCTAAAATCATACAAACAAGAATCATTTGAATGATTTTGGCATGAACAACGTACAAGTTGAAAATAGAAGAATACAAGACAAATGGCGATCTGTAATCCGAGTTTTAGAAGAAACAGTAATTGCTTATTTTAAAAAGTTTTATGATTGATAGAGAGAAGTTTATACCAGCAAAGTCAAACCAACACACTTAATTTAAATTACCCTCTGTTAAATAATGTGTTACAATTTATCTTGCAAGCACACACAACGCTATTTTAGTCAAAATGGTTTTATTGACTAAGTGATATAAACACTAAAAACTCTCTTCATTTCCCATTTGTAATATAATATTTTAATTCTAGAGAAAGGGCATCAAACATTCTGAGAATCTATAAATCCTCTTCAAAGTGAGCTTTTTCATGTTTAGAGAACATCATATCCCACATTTTTTTTTTCACTGTGCCTCAGGTCTAATTCAGTGAGACTGTATTTTAGTTTTGCTCATACGTTTTCTCAAAACTCCCATATATCTGTAGCACCAGTTCACTAACAAAGTTACCCTATTAAAACTGGCAGTGACTCAGCAAGAAAAGAAAACTTCAGGCCGATATCCATGATGAACATCCACGTAAAAATCTTCAATAAAGTTCTGGCAAACAGAATACAACAGCAAATCAAAAAGCTTATTCATCATGATCAAGTAGGCTTCCTCCCAAGGATGCAAGGCTGGTTCAACATATGCAGGTCTATAAACGTAATTTACCACATAAACAGAACCAAAGACAAAAACCACATGATTATCTCAATAGATGCAGAGAAGGCTTTTGACAAAATTCAAAAGCGCTTTATGCTAAAATCCTTCAATAAACTAGGTATCGATGGAACGTATCACAAAACAATAAGAGCTATTTACAACAAACCCACAGCCAACATCATACTGAATGGGCAAAAACAAGGAAGCATTCCCTTTGAAATCTGGTGCAAGACAATGATACCCTCTCTCACCACTCCTATTCAATATAGTATTGGAAGTTCTAGCCAGAGCAATCAGGCAAGAAAAAGAAATAAAGTGTATTCAATTAGTAAAAGAGGAAGGCAAATTGTCTCTATTTGCAGATGACATGATTGTATATTTAGAAGACCCCACTGTCTCAGCCCAAAATCTCCTGAAGATGATAAGCAACTTCAGCAAAGTCTCAGGATACAGAATCAATGTGCAGAAATTACAAGCATTTCTATACACCAATAACAGAGAGCCAAGTCAAAAGTGAACTCCCAGTCACAATTGCTACAAAGAGAATAAAATACCTAGGAATACAACTAACAAAGGATGTAAAGGACCTCCTCAAGGAGAACAACAAACCACTGCTCAATGAAATAAGAGAAGACACAAACAGATGGAAAAACATTCAATGCTCATGGTTAGAAATAAACAATATTGTCAAAATGGCCATAGTGTCCAAAGTAATTTATAGATTTAATGCTATCCCCATAAAGCTACCATTGACCTTCTTCACAGAACTGGGAAAAACCACTTCAAACTTTATATGGAACCAAAAGAGAGCCCACATAGCCAAAACAATACTAAGCAGAAAGAACAAAGCTGGAGGCACTGTGCTGCCTGACTTTAAACTATACTACAAGGCCACAGTAATCAAAATAGCATGGTAATGTTACCAAAACAGAGACATAGACCAATGGAACAGAACAAAGACCTCAGAAGCAACACCACACATCTACAATGACCTGATCTTTGACAAATCTGACAAAAAACAGCAATGGGAAAAGCATTCCATATAATAAATGGTGTTGGGAAAACTGACTATCAATGTGCAGAAAGCAGAAACTGGACCCCTTCCTAACACCTTACACTAAAATTTACTCCAGATGGATTAAAGATCTAAACGTAAGACCTAACAGCATAAAAACTCAAGAACAAAACCTAGGCAAAACCATTCAGGACATAGGCATAGGCAAGGACTTCATGACTAAAACACCAAAAGCAATGGCAAGAAAAGACAAAATAGACAATGGGATCTAATTAAACTCCAGAGCTTCTGTACAGCAAAGGAAACAATCATTAGAGTGAACCAGCAACCAACAGAATAGGAAAAAATTTTTGCAATCTACCCATCTGACAAAGGGCTAATAACCAGAATCTAGAAAGAACTAAAACAGATTTACAAGAAAAAAACAAACAAACCTATTCAAAAGTGGGTGAAGTATATGAACAGACATTTTACAAAAGAAGACATTTATGAGACCAACAAACATGAAAAAATGCCCATCATCACTGGTCATTAGAGAAAGGCAAATCAAAACCACATTGAGATACCGTCTCACACCAGTTAGAATGATGATCATTAAAGAATCAGGAAACTAGTTCAACCATTGTCAAAGACAGTGTGGCGCTTCCTCAAGGATCTAGAAATAGAAATTCCATTTGACCCAGCAATCCCATTAATGGGTATATATCCAAATGATTCTAAATCATTCTATTATAAAGACACATGCACACATATGTTCATAGCGGCACTGTTTACAATAGCAAAGACCTGGAACCAACCCAAATGCCCATCAACAATAGACTGAACAAAGAAAATGTGGCACATATATACCATGGAATACTATGCAGCCATAAAAAACGATGAGTTTGTGTTCTTCATAGGGACATGGATGAATCTGGAAACCATCATTCTCAGCAAACTGACACAAGAACAGAAAACCAAACACTGAATGTTCTCACTCATAGGCGGGTGTTGAACATTTAGAACATGTGTACACATGGAGGGGAGCATCACACACTGGGGTCAGTTTGGGGTGGCTAGGGGAGGGATAGTCGGGGGTGGGAAGGGTGGAGAGTGATAACGTCGGGAGAAATACCAGATATAGGTGATGGGGCAATAAAGGCAGCAAACCACCTTGCCATGTATGTACCTATGCAACAATCCTGCATGATGTGCACATGTACCCCAGAACCTAAAGTACAATTAAAAAAAAAAGGAAGAAAGAAAAAACAATAAATCTAAATTACATCTTACAAGCTTTCAATTCTAATATAGAGGAAAATAAAGAGGACAGAAGAACATATTAAAGGACACATAGGGGATGTAATCAGCAAAATCTAAACTGGAGAAAATTATCCTGGACAAAGGACCTTGTTTTTGATTCAACAAATAAATTTCAAGAAATAACAAAGGTTGAGAGAAGCTCATATTCTAAACTGGACTTAAGAGACATATCAACTAATTGCAATGTTTACAACTTAGTTTCTGATTTTAAAATAAGAAACTAAAAATAATTGTGGCATTTGTGAGAAAACTAGAAATTTTGAACAAGAATTGGATCTTTTCTGCTATTAAAGAGGTATTGTTAAGTTTTTGGAATAATAACGATATTACAATAGCCTTTATTAGAGAAAAGCTTTAATCCCTCAGAATAAGACATTGAAATACTTATATATGAAATAAGAACACATCTTAAATTTGCTTCAAAATGATAGGAGAAGAAGAAGTTGATAGGAATATTACTAACAGGAGATGAGCCAGATGTTGATAACTGTTGAAGATGAGTAATGGTGAAGAATTTGCTATACTGTTTTTTCAATTTCTATGTATAATTTTTTCTATAATAAACAGTTAACAAAAATATATATAAAAGTAAAACAACATAATCTAAACTATAGAAGTAAAGTTTTTGGGACAAGAAAGCCCAGCTGTCTTCTTTCAGTTGTCAGGTCATTTGCTATGTGTTTGTAATCATTTTAAATCAGACAAAATGTCATTCTTAGGGCTCCACATATATGTATGCATAGTTAATTAAAGACATTATTTTCACAGCAGCAGAATTTACATTATTTTTAGAAAAAATCTTTATGTGTCAGTACTTTTAATGTTGGGTACATCACATTATAGAAAACACCTGATGTAGTTCTATTTTTGTTAAAGATACAATTGTATTAAACCAATTTATATTCTGTCATCAAGTGAGTTTCTCTCATTACTTCACTTTGTGATGGATCAGTAAGAATATCTTCAAATCCACTAGTCTCAGCTTTGCCCCCTCCAATGCCCAGCGAAAGATTTCAGCTGGAATGAAATGGAAGATGCTGCCCTGAATTCTATTTGTCAAGTGGAACAAATAGACCCTGGATGTTTCTTAATGTTAAAAAAGGCATTTTATTTCATTTGAACTGTATATAAAGTCTACTAGGACTACTATAATGAAATACCACTGACTGGGTAGCTTAAACAGATTTATTTTCTGCCATTTCTGAAAGCTGAAAGGCCTGTATCAAGGTAATGCCAGGGTTAGTTCCTCTTTAGGTCTTTTTCTTTGACTTGAGGATAGCCACGTTCTCACTGAGTCTTTCTAGGGTCTTTGTCTACTTACATGCATTTCTGGTGCCTCTTCATTTTCTCATAGGGAAACACATCAAAATAGAACCCTATTCTTATGACCCCATTTAACCTTAATCACTTCTTTAAATTTCCTATCTCTAAATAAAGTCACATTGGAGGTTAGAATTTCAACATATAATTCAATAGTATGACTAGGCAAAAGTCCATTTTTCAAAAATCAATTTGAAGATCGGACTTTTTTAAAATTTTTATTTTATGGGTTATTATTTTTAATTTTATTTTAGGTTCAAGGTACACATACAGGTTTGTTATATGAGTAAATTGCGTGTCAAAAGGGTTTGGTGTGCAGATTGTTTTGTCACCCAGGTACTAAGCATAGCACTCCATAGGTAGTTTGCCAATCCTTACTCTCCTCCCACCATCCACCCTCAAGTAGGCGCTGGTGTCTGTTATTCCCTTCTTTGTGTCCAAATGTACTCAATGTTTAGCTCCCACTTATAAGTGAGAACAGGTGGTATTTAGTTTTCTGTTCCTATGTTATTGTCTCACTTAGGATAATGGCCTCCAGCTCCATCCATGTTGCTGCAAAAAAAACATAATCACATTCTTTTTATGGCTGCACAGTATTTCGTTGTGTATATGCATCACATTTTCTTTAGCCAGTTTACCAACTATAACTGGAATATCATCCATTAGCTGAAATTCAAGTCCTCTGGTATTCATCTTCAGTCCTTCTGTGCACAGGTTCTCAGCATAGTTTACCCTCAGCTGCTTGACTTTCACTACCATTCTGGGGGATGGCCCTCCCAACATCTGCTAGAATACATTGTTTCAGAACAGCATAGCTTTGCAGTCGAAAAAATTTTAAAGTGTGAATACTATCTCTTTTACTTACTGTGTAATTTTGAATAAGTTAATTAGTGTCTATGTAGTTTTCCAGTATAAACATTTATAAAATAAAATAATCAAGGCATTTGCCTTTTAGTACCTGATTTATTTTAAAAGTAAACATTATTTTTAAGCAATTATTTTAAAAATTATTGTAAAACAAAACAATTGTGATTTTGTAAAATGCTTTTAAATAATGATTTGCACTAAATTGAATGGAAGATTTTGGGCTCAGCCATTAATGCAAAAAAAAAAAAAAAAAAAAAACGATCAGATAGAAGGCCATTGCTTCCTTCATAAAACTTCCTTAAGGTGAATCAGAAGTACATATTTCTATTTATTATTTTATATATTCTAAAGTCTATATTTAAGGTGTACACTTACATAATTTTTAAATAAAGTTGCTCAATTTAAGAAAAAAGTCTCTGTTATGCTAAGGCATTTATAAGTTCATAATACAAATTTCAGACTTAAAGTTATATGTGGTGAAGAGAAATCACTCCTACTCTCATCTTTCATACAGGCTCTATCCCCAGAAATAGCAACCACCATCAATGTCTTGAATATGCTTGTAGAAATATCCTATATATTTGTAAACAAGGAATGAGACTGCTTGTTTCTAGAGGTGTCATTAATTATTTTGAACAATCAGTACAGCACTGAAACAAATCAATCAGAATGGATTTTGGCCCTGGCACTGGTCAGGGTCCTGCAGTCCCCTGCTTAGGAAACTTGCCTGAGGTCAGTAGATTAACAGGTGGCTCATGTTAGGACAGGTGATAAGCAGTCATTACCCAAACTCTGTGCTGAGTATCTGAAAGTTAAAGAAGGTAGTAAAAAGGGAAGATAGGTTTAAGATGAGAAGTTATAAAGATATATTTTATCTATTTTACTGCTTTTCCTGAACAAACTATTTTTATTGTCAAGGGTATTATACTTATTGCAAGCCTATATAGCTAATTTAGTTTTATTAATAATAACTTTGGTTACTGTGTTTTGTTCCTTAGAAAAAAAACTACTCCTGCAATGCAGTAGTTGTTTGCTTATTTTTCTGCAAAACTTCAAAATATTATATCAAAGAAATTCATATTTCCGCTGTGTAGATAAAGAAACTGATGCTTAGAGTGATTAAGAAGCTGCTCAGAGCCAAAAGCGAAGATCTAACCCATATCCATGTGATAGCGATTTCAATACCAAAGGATTTCTAAAATTTGACTAATCGCCTCTTAATACTGAGTTACTGAGTAAAGACTTACTTTCTCACCAAAATTAGCATTTTCTAAGCTTTAAGAATTTTTAATTTGATTTTCTTTTTTCCCCATGCCCATATTTCTCCCTTGTTTGCTTCCCTAAACTTCCTAAGAATTGCCATTTTCTAGGATTTCAGGATAAGGCTCTCTGTCTGATCACTTTTTTTGGTTTTGTTTTGTTTTTTCTAACTTTAGAAATGCAGCCAATGAGAATTTTGAACAGTTTTTCTTCAGATTCAATTTAGATCATATACATGACTCATTCGACTTCCTCAATTCCTTTCATGAATAGGCTCAGAAGTAAGACACTTTAGGTTTGATGTGTCTCAAGTCTCACATAATCCACTGTTCACTTTCAAGTATGTTCATTCGGAGCCATTTCTTTCTAACCTCAAAGTCAAGAGACATATTCCTATAAAAGAATTTCCCAGACTACCACTGTTAAGTCCAGTGAATACAGTGAGATAATAGAAATATTCAAAGAAGCACAATTTGCACAGACTAAAACAATATGTCGTCATATTTATGTCTCTCTTTTCCTTTCACTCACTTATATTAATCAGAGATTGAAATAAAAAAAAAAAACTATCAGCTCATAGGTGGTCCCAGAGCTTTCTGTCTTTCAAATAACTTCTGCTAGCTGGTGTGCCCTTAAGACAGTATGGTAGAGTACAAAGCAGAGGAGCAGGATGGGTTCCAGTTCTTGCTAATGGGTGACCCTAGGCAACCATTCTCTGATCTTCAGATTCAACTTTCCTCACATAATCCTGATAATGTTTATATCTTAGGGCTGTTTTGGAGATTAAGTGATCTATGTAAAATGTTTTATAAACTGTAAAACACATAAAATGGAGGCTGTATTTACAGTCTCTGACAAATGTAGGTTTCTTTTGGCAAGGGAGACTTGTCACAAAACCTCATATTTTGTCAGCTACACTTACAAATCTATAAAAATATTTAAAACTACTTTCAAATTAGGAATATGAATTATATCCATGGAGGTGGGGGTGCTGGAAATGTAATGGCATGATCGAGTGAGGCATGCAAGGGCCAGGGACAATGGTTCTGGGAACTTTAACAGTATGGTCTCTAGTATTTGGATAAGCTGTTAAAATGCAAAAAACCTTTCCAGAAGAGAAATGGAGACCAAAAACTATAAAGTGCCTTGTTTAAGACAACAAAGAGAATTATTGGCAAAACACTGTACAACCCAGAACCCAAGATTCTCAGATAAAGCCTTTCCTTCTCTCCTCAAATATATGCAATGTCTTCAAAACACCAATACCAGAATCTCGGGTAATGAGCAATGCTGCGGTGGAAATCTCTGGAAACAGGCAGCTCTTTCCAGTTAACTCAATTCTTACCATTTAGTCACTCTCAAGACTAAATCTGTTGCTAACCACACCTTTTAGGACTTAATGTTTATAAACAGATACCAAAAAACTTGTACTTATAAATAACAAGGATCCAAGTGGGAGCTGATTATTTTTTTCTTCCTTTCACCTTTAACATTTTTTCATATTTTTATTTTTTGTTAATTTATACTTTGAAGGGGCATATAAAGAAAAGAAACACTTTCAATAATTTCAGAAAATCATTCTCAGACCTGAAGATAATATTTATTCACTGAATACTAAACTAGACAATAAATAAGGAATGCAGAGAGCTTTATAGGTTAAATAGTTCTTGTCTCTGTTTTAAAAACAAGTGGAAGTTAAGTTTTAGCTGATACCTTAGAATCAAAGAAAAATGGAAATATAAAGCCTATCCTCATGTTTTAAATGGATGCATTCCTAACATATATAACTTACTTTTTGTGAATCAAATATGTTTCCCCATTAATTAAAGAAGCTTAATATTCATATTTTAAAAGTCAAATACTTATGTAATGTGAATAATTATATTTACATATATCTTGTTTGTAAATTTTAATGTGTTTTCTTAAATTGCTATAGTCTGGTAGCTTTATTAATTCTCATGTAGACAAACAAGATTGCTTGAGATAGAGTATATTTTTCACTATCATATTATTCAGAGTTACATGTATTGTTAATATGATAGGAGATAAGGAAAATAATTTTGACATTCATCCTCACATTGCAAACACTGAGGAAATTGAAACTGGGGAAGTTCTGATTCAAATGAGATGACCAACAGTAACCAATTTCTGAGGAATGAAGTTTCATTTTCATATGTTGAACCAGAGGAAAGAAACGCCCAGACAACTTAACAACACTCTTAGACCTCATCTTGGCTTTAATCAAAACTGAAGATATTGGTAAGTCCTTTAACATTTTTGAGCCTCTCATTTGCAAAATGAAGAGTTTGAAATATTACAGGTCCAAGATTTTACTACAAATCTGCTTTAAAAATCTAGTTAAACATTTTAAACTAACTTTTGACTGACACAAATGCTCAACAATAGTACAAAGAATTTATTTATCTATCTCATGCTGCTTCTTCTAATGTTAATATCTTACGTAAGTATAGTAAAATTACCAAGAACAGGAAATTAGCATTGGTACAATATTATTAACTAAACTACAGACCTTATTTGAAATATAGCAAATAGTTCAATTTACCTTCACAAGCACATACACTAAAATATTAGACTAAAAGATTTCTAAGAATAAACTCTAATTCATGATTCGATCCTGAATCACAAAGTGTGAGAACTTGAAAAGAAGGGGCCCAATTGCCTGTACCATGCCTGACCCACAAAATCACTACGCAGGGAATAGGAGAGAGGAGACAGATGTCAGTGAATGGGTTGAGTAACATAGGCATGGGATCACACCCTATTCCATATCTGTCAAAGGTAAAAGTTGCTTAAACCAGATCAGAAAATTGTAACCATTCTGCTTTTCTTCTTCTCCTCCTCCCTATTCCTCTGATAATCAGTTTCAGTGATTATAATTGGTATGTAAAATGGAAATTACAATGATTCAAGTTACATAATCCTTAAAGTTATATAAACTACTAAATTCTTAAAATTTATCAGGTTTAACTCTAGAGTAACCTTTAGAATGAAGTTGTTAAGTTTCATAAAGAAATTCTCTAAGAAAAATGATGCATATTTTATAGTGATTTTAAGCAGCATATGTCTCAAATCATTTAATTTCAACCTCATCATGCTTAAAATATTTTGTGTTCTTTACTTTCCAAATTTGATTGAATTTTACATTTCAGCATCCATAATCAGTGTGAAAGGAAAGTACACAATCTTTGTTTAAACAGCTAGAGAGTGACATGTCTCACTGTCAGTTTGGTAGAACTTTACAAGTTCCCTGGCCCAGGATTTAAAATCTCCTGTATGAATTACATTTTAACAAACACTGAACCACAGTATCTTTACATAACTTTGTGACTTGTGGTTAAAGCAAAATTGTTCTTTTTCTCCATTTCAATGTGGCTTTTCTTATCTTTCTGTTTGCCTAGGGTACAGCAGCTTCTTAACTAGAGTCTGTAATTCTCATAGAAGTATTTTGGTCTATACATCATCATTAAATCAGCATTTCTACAGGTGAACAAGGGCTGAGACTTTGTATCCCACCATTTTGCTAATGTCGCTATAGGATTACTCTCCTTAAATTGTCTTATTGCCTGTACTCTTTATTGATCATTTAATTTGTCCTGTTTGTATATTTTAACATCTTTGATGTTTTTGTCTAGTAGTCCTTGATGTTTATTTTAAAACTTCAAAAACAACTATTCTTAAAACCCCCAAAATACGTTCCATGGTATCAGAAATTTTGTATTACAATTCTAAGAATTATTTTAAAATCATGTAACAACTAAATATTTTCCTATTTTTAACAAGTAGTTATTGAAGGACTACTATGTAAGAGACACGGATATCTTGTATTAGAAATGATAATTTTATTTTTAGGATCCCCTGCACTCAGACCCTGTCCAACTCCCAAGGCCATTCCTGCTGTGAGCCGTGAAGTATTTGAGCTTGGTTGGGAATCATTATTCTTACAGATCATCTGCCCGTAATGTGTCTTAACTGATGACTTAATTCCTTCATCAAATTTAAGTCCCAGTCTCATATCAATACCTATTCCTAATGGTGCCAGCTCCCAGGTGGTTTTCTGCCTTTGATACTGTTTCTGATTTCTGATTACACTATTTCCCTAGTACTCCTGACTGTTTTTATAACTAAATCTAATCTTCTATTAAGTTCCTTGGACCAGACATGTCCCATACTTCAGCAAGTTGGTGAAACACAGTTACATGAGTGTTAGGAGTCTTATTTACCTATTTATCTTTTTAAGTATATATTTTCCAAGCAGTTGTTCTGAAGGCCTGTGCTCAGTTTATCTGCTGAAAAATTCCTCTATAACTACCACCCTCTAATTAGATGTCTGAATCTCATTCTGCCTTTACTTGACATTTTGGACATTAAAACAGAAGAAATTGATGTTCTATGTTCAAGGCCTACAGTTTGGTTACCCTTAGTGTCCATCACCAGTTAGCTGGTATACTGTCAAGTTCCTTACTCTTTCTTCCTGGTCAAACTCACCGTAAATAACTGGCCATGCTTTACCTCTTCCAGTGTGATCAAATATTCACATCTCAGTAGAACAACTTTATATGCTGAGCTCTTTAATAAGTAATATAGCATAGTGAATACCATCAGCTTTGCAATCAAAGAAACTGAGTCTAAATTCTCTCCCTTCAGTCATAGTAGACAGAGTAATGCCTCCTCAAAGACATGTATGACTGAATCCTAGGAATCTATGAATAGGTTATGTTACATGTCAAAGGGGAAATAAGGTAGTAGATGGAATTAAGGTTGCTAATTAGCTGACTTTATAGTTTGAAGATTTGCCTGATTTTTTAGTGAGGCCAATGTAATCACAAGAATCCGTTCAGTAAAAGAGGGAATCTGAAGAGTTAGTGTCAGAATGCTATGATGTGAAATGGAATCCACCAGCCCTTACAGGTTTTGACAATTGAAGGAGACTGCAGAATGTAAGGTGAAAACAGCCCTGTGGATACCTTGATTTTAGCCCAGTGTGACTCATTTTGGACTTCTTACTGACATATAAGATAATAAATTTGTGTTGTTTTAAGCCACTAAATTCACGGTAATTTTTTTTTGCAATAGTAGAAAACTAACACATAAAAATTACCATGTAGTATTGATCAAGTTACTCAATCATGATAATCTTCACTTCCCTCATCTAAAGAAGGGCTGTTGATACTATATTCCATTAAATCTAAGACTCCATTAATTATAATTAGTTGTAATTAGAGATAAATAGATGAAACCCTATTTATACATGAAGAAAATATACTGTCAATTTAACCTTGCTACAAAGCTTTCATCACACTTAGTTTTTTTTTTTGCTTTATACACACATAAAGACTTCTTTAGATTTAATGCCTAGATTTTTATCATCACTCATTTGCATACATCAAAAATTAAAAATAGTTGTTACTAAAATATCTTCACTTTAAATGTTCAATTTTTCTGAACTGCATTACAACTCAAATCATAGATGTTATGCTTTATCAAAAATATTGTGTTTTTCTGTCATCAAGAACATTTATCATGCAGCTTTACTTCAATTGTCCTCAAGATTTTCTTCCAATCCACTGGAACTCATCTGCAAGTTTTAATATGTATACACCCAGGCAATGCCACAATGCCCAAATGGCCACTTGACCAAAGGGGATGGAAAAATGCAACAGAATTTAATTTAAATCAGACATTTAAAATAAAATTTCCTTGGACTCAATAAAACATGGCATAATGTAAATGATGTACATACAGAGGTACAAAAATTTTAGAATTTTTGATATTCTTTTTCTGTACAGTTTATTTTCTTTCCTAATGATATTTTTCTTAGGTTCATGAACTCCAATGCACTGAACAGTTAAATAGCCAATGAAAGAAGTCTAAGAAGACAGCTAATTCTTGGTTTTTGAAAGTGGCTAAATATTATTAAGTGGAAAGAATACCAAAAATCATATTTTTCTATATTAATATCTATCTATATACATACATACATACATACATGTAGATATAGATGATATAGATATCAGGGTGTTTCTTTTCCTCTTTCCATGCAAAAGCAATGAAAAAGAGACCTACACTTTGAAGATAGGCAATCATTTACAGCTGAATTAAATATTTTATTCAATGTAATGATTATGTAGTTTATTTAATGGATACAGGGAAGGAAACATCACATACCAAGGCCTGCTGGGTGGTGGGGGGCTACGGGAGGAATCGCACTGGGAGAAATACCTAATGTAGATGATGGGCTGATGGGTGCAGCAAACTACCATGACACGTGCATACCATGTAACAAACCTGCACATTCTGTATATGTACCCCAGAACTTAAAGTATTAAAAAAAAATGCACCAGCCTGAGTGGGCCCAGAGAACACAGTGCAGTGCTATTCTTCTGTCTGGGTGTGTGTTTGCCATTGCTGGCAATCAACTCTCATGGGTAACAATTGAACACACTATTCACTAGTTAACACCCCCAAAAAACATCTGTTTTTCTTCTTTCTTCGAAAGAAAGAAGAAATATAATGATTATGTAGTTTAATGTAATTATGTAATGATTATGTAGTTTAGTAATGTAATGATTATGTAGTTTAGCCATATTGAAATGTTCATATAAAAATGTTCAAGATCAATATTGAATTATATGAAAACAGACAGTAAAAAATATGAATTCATGGAAAAAAATAACTTGACTGAAGCTGGCTAGTGCATGAGAACAGAAAAACACTTTCTGAAAATGGTTAAATAGAAGTAGAGACTCAGTAGAATAGCTGGTGTGTATGTGTGTGTGAATATTCTTTAGTCTGTCTTTTTTGTTATCTCTAGTTTTTGTGGACTTCTACAAAATGGTGATTATATTACAGACATACTTTTTAAATGAAAATCCTGTTTCCAACTAAAGACTATATGAAAATCAGTTTATAAAAGTATTTATGGTAGTAAGATAGCTCCAAGCAGATTTTTGTGCTGGTATAAATAAAATTTGAGAATTGATGACTTGCAAAGTATATGTGGGAATGGCAGAAAGATAATTTGGGTATTGATTATAATTACTTTAATTTAAATACATTAAGACTATCTTGTTTTATCCTTATTCCTATGAATTTAACTATCTTAATATACTTAACTATCTCAAAATTATTTTCTGATTTTGTCTGCCAACTAGGGCTGGGTTAATTCACCTAAGCAGGTGAATTACATGTAATTAAGACAAAATAATAATATAATAATATTATAATAATATAATAATATAAATAATGTGAGAAAAAATATGTAATTGCTAGGGGAAAAATGAGATGTCAGCAAAAGCATTCTGGATTACACTAACTGTAGTGAAATATCATTTTCTTATGGCAGAAATGCAGTATATTCAATTTAGCAGCACAACATCCTGAGATATTATTGTTCTTCAAAGCAATGTAACCTTTTAAAAAAAATGACTACTAAATTTTTACTAATATGGTTGTAAAACCTATTATTATTTTTGTTACAAATTTCTACCTATGAGCTTTTGGTGTCCAACTAGCATGTATATTTGGTGAATATTAAAAAAAATTCTTAAAGAAATGATGTTGGTGAGAGAAAGAGGCAAAGATCCTCTGACACCTTGAGGTAGGAATTTTAAATTTATTCTGCCTTCCCTGGAGAGCTGTTTCAAGAAGTGTGCTAAAAACAAAATTAAACATGAATATTCAAACAAGTTATGCAGGCAATTACCTTCATGGAATTTGTCAAAGCATAGTATTAATTGACAGAGGCAAACTTCAGGCTATAAGAAAGTATTAAAAAGTTCATTTTAGGGTCAGTCTTTGTAGTCCAAGAAAACCAAAGCAATCTTATTAAATATTCAACAAAATAATACTATGCAGCCATTAATAATGAAAGAATTTTCAATGAATTAAATGATGTTTTCAATATACTGTTTTCAATATATAGTGAAAAGGTGTTTAAAATAAAAGACAGTGCCATTTTTATAGTTCTATTACACACCTATTATTTTGGTGCAATTATTTACACTGCATTTTATTTTTAAAGTGTTTCATATTTGATGAATATTATACAATTCTTACTTGTAGTGAAGCTATGGTTCCCCTGGTCCCTATTGCTTTCTTAATTACATTTTTAGGCTATAATTTATATAGCACGACTAATAATGCTATTTCTGTATTGAGGAACTTAGCAGAAAATAATTTGTCTATAAACTTCATTGGTACTGCAATTCTGCATCAATTAAGTCTCCAACACAGTTTGTGCTCCATTTGATGACACATATCAAGGATCGTCAACATTATTACCAAGAGTACACCAAGTCACATGGCTGAGCTTCTTCCTAGAACTTTTGCTATCATAGGAAAAATAAAAATTTTCAAGGTGCTTGGTAAGGGTCAAGGATTCTCAAAGAGAAATCAAAGCTATTTAATAATTATTCTTTAAAAGAGGAAGAAAACAACATCTTACTCCCATTCAACCAAGGCTACAGACTTACATAGTATTTTATAAACAGAGCAATTTCCCTAATAGAATATTTTTACCTCACGAAGCACTGACTCTCAAAGAATCAAAGGAAGCCACACGAGTGGAATAAAATTACAAAAGAAGATACATTAGTCACAGTTGAAATCAAAATGGCACCTGAAAAAATTTATCTATTTGAATAAAAATATGATATCCCAAATCCACTAGCTATAGTCCAGATTTAGACAAGTAAGGCATATTGTGTATATGTTTCCAGAAGAACTGATCTTGCTATACATAGTTTATCTTTTGCAACTTGAGTTACTTTAGAAGAGTTCATTTAGTCTTTATATTAATTGAACAGAACAACTGTGATAACTCCCAATAATGCAAGGTACACTTTAGTTACTCATCTACTATGTTCATTGTCAATATTTTGTTGGAATAGAAAATTTTTGGTAAAGTAGTTGAGTTTTTATCAGGCCAAGAGCATTAATACAAAACTTTTTGTGAGTGTTTAGGAAAGATAAAATATAATCTGTACTTTAGGCTATTAGCAGCTTGAAAAAGTGTTTTATTTTAAGAGACTGAAAAACTATTACATACACAAACCTATGTCTATTTATTCACATAATCAGCGAAAAAGTTAAACTGCAAAGTATCTTTTCTTAGTTTTATAATGCAAAATAACTGCTTTAACTTTATACCACCTTCCCTGAATAAACTAATAATCATAAAATCAACAATTCAGCCTCCAGTAAGTACACAGAAAAATACCTAATAATTTAATTCTTTTAAATTAATGTTAATATTTTAGTAACATTGTTCTTCAAATAGTATTATTAACACAGAGATACTTAACCTCTATGCTAAAGCTAAATATGATAAAATATGTCCAGAATAATGACTACTTTTATAGAATAGAAAGTTCAAGCTTCTTTAACCATTTGGGAGAAGGTGAGATAAGTAAAAAAATAAATTGGAATACTTAATTAAAAATTAAAATATTAAGGATTTATTTATTAGAATTTTCTGAGACTAGGGCATCTTGAAAAGCTTGAATAATTCAGAAAAAGAGCAGAAATAGCACATCACCACACCACTGTGTAACTTTCTTGTTGGCTATAAGTGGCTTGGAAAATGACTGCAGAATATTGCAAACTTACATAGTGATGCCAATTGCAACTACTCACCTGGAACAGAAGTTGACAACCTACAGCCTGTGGGGTGTTTTAAAATGGTCCAAGAACTAAGAGTGCTTTTTACATTTTCTTGTCCTCTTAAAAGCAAGCCAGAAAACTATGTAGCCTAAAGTCTAAGCTATTTATGTCTAACCCTTTACAGAAAAAGCTTACTCATCCTAACCTAAAAAAAAAAAAAAAAAATTCTTTCATTTTAATTCTTATCAACAACAATATCCTTAAACAATTTTGATGTGGTAGCGACAGCATCTTCACTGTTTTACCACCTGCTCTTTGACATATCAATAATACAGGATCAAGAGATCTCTGATGGTGATGATTTACCACAGAACCACACAAGTTCATTAGGCTGATGACATTATGCTGAGGCACCGTGGATCAGTGAAGTTTGGTGGCTTGTGGCACATCAAGAAGAGTTCCAAGTAAAAGAAGAGTTGTTCTACTTTGCAGAACTCACAACTAACAAGAGACATAGTACTTGTTGGAGCTTTTGGATTTTAAAGACAGTACTTGCAGCATTAGTGTGTGGTACTCTGACCCATTTACCAGACTGACCATTTTGAATACAATCTAGACTATGAATGACCCTGCAGCAGTTTCCACACTCAGATTCAAAGTACTTTGTTCTTCATGCCTTTTGACTAAATGACCACATGGTATGCAAAGTGTCTGGGGCAGACTGAAATGCCACATAGATTCTTTAGAAAACTTCAAGAGGAGAATCACATCACAAATTTTGGAGTAAGGTCATGCCCTCTTGTGCTTAAAAAATATCCTTTACTTGCAAAGTTGGCCCTGGTAGAGACATAGTGCTGCCCATGAAATAGCAATTGATTATGTGCCCCACATTGTCTATAATGACCTGAATATTGCATAATTCATCAAATTATAAAATTAGATATACATGACAGCATTATTACATTGTGTAATAAAAATGACACATAAGAGACTGAGCCTGAGCAAGCCTGGAAGGCACAAGAAAGCTGCATGAGAAGGTGGCTCAGACTCCCATGACACATATTCCTATTCTTTTATTGCCTCTTCCTCCACCAACATGTATAACCTCATGAGGAGTTCCCTATGATCAGTTAACGGATGTGGAATATACATGGGCCTGGTAATGAGATAGATCTGTTGTTGCAACGCTGTCAGTTAGAAATGGACTTACAGTAATTACAGCCACTCGCATATGGTATCCTGGAATTGGATCCTCCCAGTGGTCAGACTATCATTTGACACATCTGCTAGTGCACGCAATATAGAAGGGAAAAAATTCCTGAAACACAGATAGATCCACACCAATTCATGGACAGTGCCTAACAATGGGTAGCTCAGAACAGAAAAAAACAACATTCGTAGATTTAGAACTAGGAGTTTAAAGAAAGAGAAACATGGATAAACTATCAGAATGAACACAGAGTGTGAAGATATCTGTGTCCAATATATGCCTACTCAGATTATGTGGAAATAAATGTTTGTATCATTCCAACAAGTATTGATCCTTATCCACTGTGAAAGAGTCTCAATAATGGAATGAAATTGCTGGCTCATTCTCTGATTATCAGGCCGTCACTTTTGCCAACAACTCTCCTGTTTCAAAGTATGTACAGCAGACTCAACACCATGAATTTCCTCTCCCAAGGCTGATCTACTGTCACCCTTGCTGATTGCCCATTCTGCCAATAGCAGAGGCCAGTACTGTGTACCTAACAGCCCATTGTTCCCTGATGATACCAGATGACAACCAAATGAAAGCTGACTACTTTTAACTTTGGAGGAGACAGCAAGTTTCTCCCTAAGGAAGAGTTGCATATTTCAGATAATAGATTTCCCTTCCCAGACTACCATACTGTAGGCTTTCAGAATGATTTACTCATCATCATAAAATGACACATGACATTGATTCTGATTTTTAAAAATCACATTGTAATGAAGAAATTATGGCAATAGACTCTCACAGAATTCCCACATGGTAGTGTATATTCCATCACCCAGATTCAGACAGCATATAAAATAGTAGCATGGTCTCTTCAAGACTCTGTTAAGGTACCAGTGGGGAGAAAACACATTGTGAGACTGGGTGCTGGCCTTTAAGTTACAGCTTATATAGCTTATAAGCTGTAATTTAAATACATGCACTTGATAAGCTGCTGTGTTACAGTATATTCTTTAAGGTAGCAGCTGGTACTTGGTGTCATCTCCCTCAGCATCACAATGCATGTGTTCACGAACAAAGAAGTGATGTGGGAATGACCCCTCTCATTATTTTATTTAATAATCCACTTGAGGAATATCTGTTTTCTAACGTTGCAGCCATTGACTCAGTAGATTTGGGTTCTAATGCCCAAGAAAGAATGATTCCTCTAGGGAGTTACAATCAGAACTTGGTTAAGTTGGAACCTGTGGCTGTCACTCATCCATTACAGTTTCCCGATGGTGCTGAAGCAAATGATAGGTAATCAGTGCTTGTGTTGAACAGGGTGATTAGATTACCCAACCAAACTGAAGCAATGAAGTGTTTATCTGAAACCAAAGGAATTCTCTGAAATAGTTCTTAATGGTCCTTTATCCAAAGGACTAGGAAGTACCAAGATTATGTGGAAATAAACATTTGGGTAACACCCCATCAAATAATGACCCCCATTTAGCCAAGATCTAAAAAGGGAGTGAAGGGAAACCAGAATGGGTTATGCAAGAAGAAAATGAAATTTTCAACTTAGCCCTAATGACTATCCACAGAAATGGGCCTGTATTTGCTATGCTTTATGGTAATTATATTTTCTTCCCCCATTGCACATTAGTAACAGCACTGATAATGGTTAATGGTTTAGGATTTAAGTGATTGCCTGATGAGAAATTGACATCATCTTGTGATTATACACTAACTGATGGAACTTGTATGTCTCCTGAGTTTTCACAAAGCTTTTCATCTGATTGGAGGATTAAAGTGGATGTAGGAAGTTTTAACATGTGAACTGTGGTGGAATATTCTCCATTTGTCCCTACAAATCTACATGCCATCCTGCTTTGTGACTTCGGATGTCAATCTTCACGGGCTACACAAACTGGGTTATCTTGTCCTCTAATTTCTGGTTGGTTCTGGCTAGAGGGAAAGCAGAGGAAAGAGGGAATCATAGGTATCAGAGAGATATGTCTGGATATTTATACTTTTGGCTTTATCCCTGCTAGGCTGCCAGTTACCACTATCATTGGCCACAGCTCCTGTTAGACAGCTTTTTCCTATAGCTGCTGGTCTCTCCAGCGTCTGGTAACTACTAGATCCCCTTGCATCTACAGGTCTCGTGCAGGTAGACGTAGAAACCAACTGTTTCTCAATTCATTGTTCTTTGTTCATTGTTCATTGTTCCCAATTCATTGTTCACTGCCCACACATTTATAACAAGTCATTTTATTAAAACTTCCTCATTTGCGCCAGCTGTAGGTATCATCAGTTTCTTTAAAAAAAACCTAACTGATTTTTGGATGTATTTTAAAAATATATATCTACTTGGGTATTTGCTTATTAATATTTTTGCTGGCATTTAGTATACTTGCTTTAAAATGCTTTAATTGTAGTTGTATCAAACGTCTTTTTCCTTGTAATTTCAATCTTTGTTTTAATGCTTAGAAAAGCCATTTTATCCAAATATTATTTAAATATTCTTCTATATTTATTTTAGTACATGTATAGTTTTATTTTTAAATACATCTTTAATGCAATTAAAAATATGTATAAGAGTATACTCATATATATATAATGAGTATATACAATATTATAAGATATATATATATATGAGTATATTTTTCTTCTAAGTGAAATCACTAACTTATCAAATCAGCAATTCTCTCCTGATATAAAATATCCTCTTTATCATTTATTAAAATGTTTTAGATGCATTTCTAGCTTTTTCCTAGGGCTATTTAAAGAATCAAGTACCATAGTAGCTTTAAAATATTAAATAAATAACAAATATTATTACTCAAAAATGCTTAGCTTATTAAATAGACTGAAGATAGGTTTTTAAAATTTTATATGAGCCATTTACCCTTTTGGAGCAAGTGAACATGTACATGACCCAGGTCAAATTATTTTCTGTTTATCTAACTTAGCAATTCTGTTCAATTTTAACTAGTGTTTAGCACTTGGATTTTCATTCTGTGTACTAGATTCATGTTTTTTTGGAAAAATTGAATAGTATCTTACAACCTAATAAATTTATATGCAGCACATGTTCTTTGAAGGATTGCAGACAGCATGAAGTCCATGGATTAGCTTGATTCAAAATAAAACTTTAATTAGAACACGTATTAGAACTAAACTTATTTCCATAAAATAGAGTAGGACCTGAAGTGGAGGCTGGAGTCTTTGCTTCCAGTCTAAATGGCAGCATTATCATACATCCTTCAGGAAGAACTTACTCTTTAAAATAAAACAACACATGAACTTCTGAACAAGATTTCTCTACGAAAAGAAGTATGTGTGAAACAATAAAAACCTGGAAACCAATCTAGAGTGTGGTTGAATAAACTATGGAAATTACTATGAATGAAAATAAGTGAGGAGCAAAATATGAATTGAGTAATAAGAAAATTCACCTAGAAGCACATATTGGAGATAGTCTATGTAATTTACAACTTCTTTGCTCTAGTGACAAGTGGTTGACTGCTTTTTGGTTTTTATGTGTGTGGTTTTGGTTATAAAATATAGCATTACAAGAAAAGTTATCGTTTCCTATAACATCTCAAGTTATTCACTAGAGAGTAGATATTTTTAAACAAAATATGCTCTGACCTAAAAACATTTGTATTCTAAAAGGGAGTTTCATAGGAACCGTCTGTCAGCATGCTCACTGTGTTTTGTTCTTTAAGAAGACATTAGTATGCTTCAAACTTACCCAGATGGAGTAGGGTAAAGAAATTTCACTTGTATACCATGAAAGTGTTTATAAAATTTTATCAGTAAATAATGATCTGGCAAAATATTTACTTTAGAAAACTATTCATAAGTCCTTACATATTTGGAAAATAACAAATGTGTTAGAATAAACTGATAGCTCTTCTCTGGGGCAAATTTAATTCTTATAGTTTCAAGAAAAGTTGAAAACTTAAAGGAATAAAATTGTTTTTAATATTTGTAAACATATAAATTAGTCAAGCTTTGAAAATAATGTAAAATAAGAACGCTAATATATCAGTAGCTTATAATACCAGACATTTATTTTACATTCATGTCTGCTATTTGGCTGCAATTCAAATAATTTTGCCTGAGCTTGGATATGCTGGATGATACTAGGTTTGGGGTCAGGTCTGCTTTGCATGAAGTCCTTCTAGAAACCAACTGGAAGGAGTAATGACCACCTAGGGCATGTTCTTCCATTGCAATTCCTTCCAAAATTCCAACTCAGAACTACCCTGCCGTCCCTGTTGCTCACAACTCCACTGGCCACAGCCAGTCATATAGCCAAATTCTTTGCCCATGAACTGGAGAAGAACACTTTGAACATGCAGAGGAGGAGGCAGTTAATATGTTTTAAAGAGTAATCTAACCTACCACAATGAGAATGAGCTAGTTCAAATCTTCTACTAGAAGATAAAATGAGAGATTCCTCTCCAATGATCGATATTCAACAAGTCTGAGAGGAAATTCCACTCTATTGGACATTTTGTCTATTCAAAGACTTACACTTTGACTGCAGAACGCAATGTTATATCATATAGTCAGCTCTTCTGTTGGGCAGGAGGTCTTGGGAATTTAAAGTGAAATTTATGATAGTAAAGGCAGTGTCAAATTAATGTGCAATGTTCTTCTTAATTAGCAGATTATTTGGCAATTTTTCATTTAATGCAAGATGAATAAAAGTGTAGAGACTACCATACCTCTTTACTTATCAACCCAAAACTCTTTTTCATCAAATTCTTTTAAAATATAAGAAAAATGATGCCTATATTATGGTGTTTGTAAATTCATATTTACTTGACTGCATAACTTTTCTGGTTTACAAATATAGTAATACAATATATTTTTATTTTTCATTGTATAGATCAAATATTTGACTCTTCTGCATGCTACAAGTTCAACCAGTTTTTGTTCTTGACATTAGCACAATATATTATTTAAGATAAAATGATGATTCCAAATTAAAAAAATGAGATGGTGTTAAATTTGTTTAGTCATGTTGTTAACTTCTTTAGTCATAATTTATATAAATTATCTCCTCAATAAAAACCACTAAAATACTTTCAATTTAGAAGAATGCTAATTTCACCTTCTACACTATGCTATTTGATTTTATTAATTGATATACATCTTGTTGGATGATGTTATACTTAACTTTTCTTCCATCTCCAGCTTGTTTCACTCTCTCCATGAAGTTTCACTTAGATACAGTGACCTACACTGATCTCATCTGTCTGACATCTCTTGGTTCTCATAAATACTAATTTTTTGTTGTTGTTCTCTGACGCTTATACTATCTGCTGTTCTTTCAAGTAGAAAAGTTTTGGTTATCTAGTAGTGCCTAACAAATCTCAAACTTATTACCAAAAACAGTAACTAATTTTTTCTTATTTCTCATCATTTTGTCATGACTAACCTGAGCTAGGGGTTGTCTCACAGGGCCTTTCATGCAGTTGCAGGATGACAGCCTCTGGGCTGGAGTCATCTCAAAGGCCACCTCAATCAAGCATCTGTAGGCTGATGCTTGCTATGAACTGGAACCTCGCTGGGAGCTCTCAGCCAAAACACCTACACAAGCTTTCTTTGTATGACTGAAAATTCCACACATTTTGGCACCTGGATTCTAAGAGCGATTATCTTATGAAAGCAAATTTTGGATGGAAGCTATGCTATATTTGTCACCCAGCCTCAGAAGGCTATAGCTAGACCTGATTTTAAAATGACATTCTAACCTCATCTCCCTGCCCTACATCCCCCAACATCTACTCCATGCCCCACTATCAAAAATGGGATGGACAAATAAATTTTTTAGACAGATAACTGGAGTCAATGATTTGATTCCTATAATTATAGTTACCTTTGTGTTACTATTCAACATCAATAGTTTCCCACATTTAATATGTTTCTTTTTATTTCATTTAACTTTTTTTTTTATATATAGGGTCTCACTCTGTCACCCAAGCTGAAGTGCAGTGGGTCACACTTCAGCGTCACAGCTCACTGCAAACTCAACTTTCCAGCCTCAAATGATCCCCTCATCTCAGCCTCTCAAGTAGCTGAGACTACAGGTGCATGCCACCACACCTGGCTAATTTCTTCTATTATTGTAGAGACAGAGTATCACTATATTACCTAGGCTGGTCTTGAGCCTCTGAAGTGATTCTCCCACATCAGTATTCCAAAGTTCTAGAATTATAGGCATATGCCACTGTGCCTAGCCAAAATTTTTAAGTTAATACAGAAATATTATAAAAGGACATTTAAATAGACATTTTATTTACTTAGTTTAATAATTTAAAAGGAGAAGTTATTAATAAGCAGTGTTTAATTTCATTATAAAGCAGATACCAGACACATGATTAACAAGGTTGTATTAAATTTGTCAGAATATAGCAAAATGCTGTACTCTGAATTATGCCGTGGGATAAGATTTAATATTCAGAATAATCAAATTTACTGGAAAAACTAAGGATTTTTGTTTTATTGTAGTTCAAGTAATCAATTGGTTTCACATAATAAGTAGCCATTTTAATTTACACTACTTGTTGATACAATCTACTTTCTTTCAGGTTCACGTGCTCACAGAGTCACATAAGTTCTTCACAGTTGTAGGGCCCCTGGTTGAGAAAGAAAATGGGAACTGAAATTCAGCCTGCACTCTCTTTGTCAAGTCATGTGCCTTTGGTATTAAGCTGTCCAGAGTACGTGAGACGCTCTTTCAAACTCGAACAAAAATGATGCCATATTTGTTAGCAGAGTCCCTGGTTATGAGACATCATGTTATAGAGATTTCCTTCAAAGGAAAGGAAAAAAGGATGTATTAATAGAAAGGCTACTACAGTATTGGCATAAGAAAATAGATGAGCTTTGAATCCTGACCACTTATTAGGACTTTGAAAGAGTGGTATAACTTCTCTGAACCTCAGTTTCTTCACATGTAGAATGGAAATATCAAATCTTATCATTCAGAGTTGATTGGAAGAATAGAGCAAATACATCAGAAGCATAAAACGGTATCTAGTGGAGGATAAATTACTTAAATAACACCATCATAAATACTGAGAAGTGCTGTCATAGAGTTTTAATTCTTGGTTCTATGATTTTTGATGGATACAGAACTCTGCAATTCTATTTCAGGTATGTAATTATATAACTCACTGGTTAAAGTCACAGTAGGAATAGTAAAGAAAGCAGTGTGTTATAATTCAGTTTAGGAAAAACACTCCTGAATAAAATATTTCTCAGTATATGTGAAAAAATTGATCCACTTGGGTTTTCAAAAATGTAGTTTTCTAATTTTCTACATAGTTCTCAAAAGACACCATCCTGTCATAGAAGAAGTTATCTTCATAAGATCACATCCTGGGATAACCTCCTCAGGCAAGAGGCATCATCCAGTAGCAAGACCCATGTAGACTCTGGCTCAATTCCAACTTTTAATAAGCCACACATTGCTATGAATGAAACAGATTCATCAGAACAGATGAGTCATGATTTAAAATAAAAAATGAAGTTAAAATAAACAATAGCAGAAAGAGGATGTATGCTTTTATTGCATACAGGTTAAGAAAAAAAAATGTGTGTTTAGAACATAAATCTGACTAAATTATTGCTTCTTTCAATGTGTACCTCTAATTATCCTGTTGAACTCCTGTTAACTTCAAATCTTAAATAATTAAGCAGAAGTACTCCAGGGAAAGAAATGATATGGCTATGTTTTTTAATAAACAAGAGGTGATTTGAAATATTCTTCAGGCAAATTACAAGTATGTTTTATAGATCACTTTAATTTTAATAGGTGCACAATATCTGAAATACGTAGCAAGGTTCATAAGTCTCAGTCTCTGCCTTGTGTCTCCTAGCTCATCTCGTATGACTATTTCTTTACTGATAATGCTCTAGATGAGCCAATTTTTGGGATCCTCAAAAAATGTAGCCTTGAGACATTTGTACAAGCTGTTCCCTGATTGATGGATGTTCTTCCTCCTGCATGCTGTATATATTATGTGCCAGCTTAAATCTTCATTCATTCAGAAACCTTCCCTGACCATCCACAGGATTAACTATCTCAGCCATTGTGTGCTTTTGTCATAAATTTCACAGCAAATGCAAATCCATGTAATTATTTTTTTGTTTACTTGTGTATTCCCATGATTCTTCCCACTAGAATACAAGGCCATATTTGTTATCTTGGTTTGTCCATTGTCAGGCAAATAAAGTTCCTCCAAAAAATGTTTGTTAAATGAATAAGTAAGTGAATCAGAAGATAAAATTATAAAACATTTGATTAGTTCCAAATTAATACAAACAAGGGTCTAGAGAAAATCTTTACAAACAAATATATCATTCATATGGAAAAAAGATATAGGCAGACATTAATAAGAGAAATAAAGAAGCATTGTCTCATGAAATAAAATGTAGAAATAAAACACCATGTATCCAATTATGTAGACTCACAGCTTCTCATTACATTGCTATTTACAGTAATAAAAAAAATTAAACTAATGGCGAATTTTCCCTATAAAAAGTTTATTGTAAACAGTCTTGCCTCATTATTAAAAATTGCTGTAGATTTGGACTTACTATAAAGGAGAGTTGTTCAAGACATTTCTAACTGAAAACCTAGAGTATGATCACTGCATGCCTTAATTCTAGAGCAAGGATTGAGGGTAGGAAGGTGACAAAAAACTTTCTAATATATTTGAACAACGGAATTACAGGGGATTTTTCTATTCTTTATTGATTTTGCCAGTTCATATTTTCTAAAATTTTCTATGAAAATTAGGAGGTGGGGGGAAGCTTATTTTAGCTATGTATGCATTTGCACATATGTCTTTGTTGCCACAAATTTTTTTTCTATGCAATTCAATCTCATTACCCATGTGTCTTCTCTTCACAGGCACTTTACCAAGTACACTGACGCATAGCATTTACCCTCAAAGATCTCATAGTCATAGCGAAGATAAAGCTATATAAATGAATAATTACACTCATTTTGATGCATGTAATAAATCTAAGAAATGTGATACAGAGGTAGCAGAGAGAAGGGAGTCTCCCTTGGAGAAAAGTGCTCAGTTTCTCAATATTTTTTATTTATTTATTTTTAATTCACAAATAAAAATTATACATATTTATAACCTTGGAATCTAGCATTTTATCCTGACAGGGAAGCCACTCATGCTTCTTATATAATGCGACTTAAAAATCTTCAACAGGCAGAGGTTAGAAGCCTTGATGTTTAAGACACTAGATCCTTATGCACTACCCCAGAATGCCGTGGAATGATAAATAATTTTTGTTCTTTAAGTATGTTCACATGTTGCATGGACATAATTATGCTAAGTAATTATATGTGTTATTTACTGAAATTCAAATGTAACAGGATGTTTCATGCTTTTACATGGTAAATCTAACAAACTACACCTATTTTATTATCCTTGTCAAAGAAATGGAGCCTGGAAAATACTGGAAATCCCTCTTTGACAAAGCAGAGTTGCCTGCCTTACTCTCCTCATATCCTATCCATCTAAAAAAAATTTAAGTAAGAATGTTAGCCTACTTCCAACTCTCATTGTTAGGCTCTGGCAGGGGCTAGAGCCAATAACAATATGCCTGAACCCATGTTCAAGTTATGAAAGTTATAGTAGTGTTTTAAAGTATAAATAAACTGGAAATCCCAGAAGCAGAAAGAGCAAACAGTACTACTGAGACAAAGGCTTAATTTAAAATTAAAGTTAATTATGCTCCATTTCTTTTTATTATAATTATAGTTCTTTATATATTTTCATTCAAAAAAACAGCAAAGTGTCCCTTCATGACTGTTTCATGAAGTTTACTTTCAAGATATTATCTTAATCTCCTAAAATAATCTTAAGTACAAGACATGTAATAACCACAAAGATTGTAAACTATACCTATTATAGGAAATTAAATTTGCTCATGTAAACTTGAAATGAGCTCACTAGGCTTTGCAGAAATCAACTTAGTATTCCAATAATGAACTTACCAGCATCGCCCCCATTCTTTATACACAGTGTGTCTCCTTTTTTACTCAGAAAGTATTTAAATCTTTGAGCTAACTTTCTCTTTTGAAGACCTGCTTGTAATAAATAGCACTTGAATTCTTACCTAATTCTTATCCACAGAACATTTTCCTACAGACTTCAGACCTAAAATTTTAAAAAAAAGTTAGGGGGGATTTTTTTTAGGATAAGCAAGTGATATTTATTATATCTCCTGCTTCTTTCTCCTTCCATCTTCTCAGAATTCCTGGAGAAAGAAATTGGCCTTTTTTAAAGTTCTTCTAAGCCATGACTTCCTTCTACAGAAGAGACAGTATCGATGTCACATATAAAATGGGTACTTATCTACACTGTGCCTCAAAGTATAATATGGGGCTTTATTGCTTGATTCTAGATATTCTAAAAAGGAAAGGGAAGAGGAAAAGGAATATGGAAAAATCTACCCAAGATATAAATATCTATATCTATATATATCTTTTATATATATATACATACATATACACACAAGCACATATATATAAAATTTCTTTCCTTCTCTCTCATTACTTTTTCTATACCTTCCTTCCTTAATACAACTTATTTTTTATCTTAATTTTCTCCCAAAGTAATGGAGTAATGGATATCTCAGGCAGAAAACGGTTAATGTTATAAGCTCACAATGGTAAAGAAAAAAAAACAAAGTAAAAATTTTAAAATGTCATTCCTATTATATCATCAAAGAAGAGAGAAATATGCTTATTTTTAAAGCTTTACAGATACTATACACTTCCTAACTGGGAGTAGTATATCCATATACTGTAAGCTTAAACCACCCTCATCCCTCTTGGACATTCTGTGGACTTAGAAAAAAATGTATTGCAAACTGTCTTTCAGAACTTAACCATCTTATAAGTAGAGGGACTTTTGTATTCAATAATGTAAACAATTTTTAGCTATTTTGAGAACCTGTGTTCTTATTCTGATGAATATACTACCCAAAAGAAAGCTAAATTCTCAGAGGGGAAAACTATAAAAGTAAAAGGTTAATAGTGTTTCACTGAACAGCTATACCAATTCCGAAACTTTTCTCAATATATTCAAATGAGAAACTCATTAACAAGGCAAAGAATTCTGGGAAGAATTCTGCTATATAGTTAGAAGATAAGTGAATCTTAAAACAATGTCAGGAAACAATATACAATTAAACTGCCATATGTTTTCCCTCTGTATGAGTGATACAGGATCCATAATGAGATAAGGGCTACAACATTTTCCAGTTTTCAGTTTTTATTATTGAAATCTTCCTGACATTCTAAGAGATGTTAAAATTAGTTGTTCTTTTTTTCATTATTATTTTACTGTACTTTAAGTTCTGGGATACATATGCAGATCTTGCAGGATTGCTACATAGGTATACACATGCCATGGTGGTTTGCTGCCTCCATCCCTCTGTCACCTACATTAGGTATTTCTCCTAACGTTACCCCTCCACAATCTCCTCTCCCCCTGCTATTCCTCCTCTAGCCTCCCAACCCCCAACAGACCCCAGTGTGTGATGCTTCCCTCCCTGTGTCAATGTGTTCTCATTGTTCAACACCCACTTATGAGTAAGAATATGCAGTGTTTGGTTTTCTGTTCTTGTTCTTTAAAAAAAAAGAAAACTACTTTTCTTAAAAGTTTTATTTCTAGGCTTTGAGAAAAATGTTCCTTTATTGCAGACATTGAGGCATATACCACCAGTCATGATGAATTAATATGATATTTATTGTCCCTTCTTAGGCTCAAGTGAAAAAAAAAAAAAGAAAGAATCACATTTTAATTGATGAATCAGGTGAGTTAATTTAACTCAAACATCTAAAAGTTGTTCCTAAATGATTTTTGACTACAAGCAAAAGCACCCTCTTGTAAACACATAATCTTGCTGTGTCTCTATCCACTCCACAGTGTTCCTAGGTATTCACTTATTCTACATATGTATATTGAGGGTGTAGTTTGAGCCAGGAATATTTACAAAGCAAAGGATGAAGAAGTGAACAAATAGCAAAAATTTCTTATTATCATGGAGTTCACAATCCATGATATAGGTATCAGATAAGTGGGTATAGAAAAACAGACAAACACATAAATTCTCTGTGAAAATTAAAGATAAAGGAAGATAGTGTTGTGAGTTGGGTGGGTACTCTGGGTATGATTTTAAGTAAAATTAAAAGGTAGGGGCTACACTGAGAAAGTGACTTTTGAAAACAACCCTGAAGTGTATGAGTGAAAAATTCATATAGGTATATGAAGGAAGAGTGTACTTGACAGAGGTTGTACAAAATCATTGAGATGGTATGCATCAAATTTTGGAAAGAATGTGAAAAATTGGAATTTTCATACATTTTGTGGGAACCTAAGGGTTATAACCAGTTTGGCAAATGTCTTCCATTTCTTTACAACACTAAATATATACTTATCCTGTAACTCTGTGATTCTAATCCAAAATATTTACCAAGGGAAACAAAAACATACGTCCACTTAAAGATTAGTATACAAATGTTCAAAGATTTCTTCATAGGAGCACAAAATTGGAGAAAACATGTATGTCAATCAACTGGTAAGTGAATTTTAAAAATCTGTGGCATATTTATACAATGAAGCACTACACAGCAATGAAAATAAATGAACTATTCATAAATAAGTAAAATGAGTGAAATTTGAAAACTTTATGCTGACTATAAGAAGTCTTACAAAAATTATTTCATTTATTTGAAATTCTAGGAAAAAGGAAACTAATCTGTGGGAAAGTGAGGGGAATATCAGAGAAGGAGTTGCAATTGGAAGAAAGGGGATAGGGGTTGACTGGGAAAAGGCATTAGGAAACTTTCTGTGGACAGTTTTATGTCTCAACAAGGATAATTATATGCAATTTTCAAAATTCATGAAAAGGCATACTGAATTTTTTTCATTTCTTTGTTGGTACATTTTATATCAAAAGAAAAAAATTAAATTCTAATGAAATTTAGAATGCAATGTCTAGTTAATGACACTTATGCTGAAGTGTTTAGTATTGAAAAGTGCTGTTGTCTGTAACCTCCTTTAAAGTATATACACACACATATGTGTACATAAGAAAAGATGAGTCAAATGATGAATAGAGGTGTACAAAATTGTTAGTAAATAACTCTAACTAGCAGTATATAGGATTTTACTTAAAAATTCTTTCAACTTCTCTGCAAATTGGAGCAAGGAAGCCAGTATGACAGGAATGAACTAAATAAAGGAAAAATAGTACATGATAGGTTGAATTAATAAGGTGAGCCAGGTTCTGTTGGCCCCATTGGGCTCTCCATTTTAACTATGAGAGTAAGGAGAAAGCATTGGATATTTCTGAGTAAAGCAAGAATATGATCTGATCTACATGTTATGAGATCCTTTCAAGATGTTGTTTGTCCCAATTTTGGAGTGGGATAAGATGAGCAGCAGAAGTACAGCAAGAGAGAGAGCTGAGAGAGGTCTATTGCAATGATACAAGCAAAAATGATGACAACTTAGATCAGCATGGTTGTAGCCAGGTGGTGAGAAGTGGTGGAATTCTGCATTCACTCAGGAAATTGAATCGACAGAATTTACTAGTGCCTGTTTCTAGAATTTTCAATTTTAATCAGAGGAGTAAGAAAGTCTCTAGTTACCCCATCTTGGCTGAAAAAAAACCATGCATTTACATTTTTATTTAGTCCAAAATGTTTTCTAATTTCCCTTTTGGTTTATTTTTTGGTCTGTACATTATTGAGAAATATATTGCTTAATTTCCAAATACGTAAACATTTTTCAGATATTGGTCTGCTGTATTTTAAATTTAGCGCTATTATGGTCTGAGTTCATATTCTCTATGATTTTAATCCCTTGGTGATTTCTCAGATGTGCTTTATATTCCAGTAGATAGTCTTATCTTTGTGAATGACCCATGCATGTATTTAAAAAGGTACTTTTTAACATTGTTGGGTAGATTGTTATATAATATAAATTAGGTGTTTTTGAAATACTGTTCACCTCTTTTATATCCTCACTGACAATTTATTATCAATGTATTCCATCAATAAGAAAGAATTATTGAAACATTCAACTATAACTTTAATTTATATATTTATCATTATATGTATATTTTTACCTTCATCCAATTTGGCCTTCTCAAGGACTTCACTCATTCAGATAACTTTTCAATACCTGACATGATAATTTTTATTCTATACTTGATCTGTTCCAACATGCCTCAGGATCCACCGCCTCAGAATGCATGTACTTTCTTCATTTCACATTCTTTCAAAGGATATCCTCATTTTCTATTCCCCTTTGATAACTGAACATCTTGAAAGAATTGTCTATACACAATGGCTCAAGTTCTTCCCCTATTCACACTATAACATATTCTATAATGCCACACATTTACAACCATCTGATCTTTGACAACTCTGACAAGAACAAGCAATGGGGAAAGGATTCTCTATTTAATAAAGGACGTTGGGAAAACTGGCCAGCCATAAGCAGAAAGCTGTAGCTGGACCCCTTTCTTACACCTTATACAAAAATTAACTCCAGATGAATTAAAGATTTAAACATAAGACCTAACACCACAAAAACCCTAGAAGAAAACCTAGGCAATACCATTCAGGACATAGGCATGGGCAAGGACTTCATGACTAAAACACTGAAAGCAATGGCAACAAAAGCCAAAATAGACAAATGGAATCTAATTAAACTTCAGAGCTTCTGCATAGCAAAAGAAACTATCATTAGAGTGAACTGGCAACCAACAGAATGGGAAAAAATTTTGCAATCTACCTATCTGACAAATGGCTAACAACCAGAATCTATAAAGAACTTAAACAAATTCACAAGAAAAAAACAACCTCATCAAAAGCGGGCAAAGGATATGAACAGCCACTTCTCAAAAGAAGACATTTGGAGGGAGATTCAAGATTGCCAAATAGGAAAAGCTCTGGAGTGAAGTTCCCAGCAAGAATAACACAGAGGGTGAGTGATCACTGCATTTCCAAACGAGTTTTTACTGGCTACAGACCAGGAGATTCCCAGGCTGAAAACTGCTACAAGTTTCCAGCATAGCTGTTTCAGCTGGTGCCACAGGTTGGTGCACAGAAACTCACACAAATCTGGGCAGCCATTTCAACTGGCTCCTGGAACACCTGGAAGACAGAGCCACCCATTCAACTGAAAGGTAGGGGGCTGAGACAGGGAGCCAGGTGATCTGGCTGGGTGGGTACCACCCCCACAAAATAAGCAATCTGAAATGCTCTGGATTGAGTTTCACAGCAAGCGCAGCTGGACCCAGGACAGTCCAGCTCAGTGGATGTAAGGGCATCTGCCACTACCGAGGCAGTCCACCAATACTAAGGCAGTTCTAACTGTACCTCTATAAACAACACCTCAAGGATGTTCATACAGCAGTTGTGCAGAGCCTGTGGCAGCTCAGCAATGCCTCTGCTGGCAGACTGTGACTACACTAACTCTGTGCTGGGCAGCGCATCTATGAAAAAAGGCAGCAGCACTTCAGGAACTTATAAATAAAGCCCGACCTTCCTAGGACAGAGCACCGAGGAAAAAAAGGTGGTTATGAGTTCTGCTGCTGCAGACTTATACGTAACTGCCCAGCAGCTCTGCATGGAACAACAGAGCTCACAGCATAGCACTTGAGCTCCTATAAGGGATAGGCTGCCTCCTCAGGCAGCTCCCTGACCCCCATATACCCAAAGAGACACCTCATAAAGGAGAACTCGGGCCAACATCTGGCGGGTACCCTTCTGGGATGAAGATAACAGAAAAAGAAACTAGCAGCAACCCTTACTGTTCTACAGTCCCCGCAGGTGATCTCCAGGCAAGCAGGGTCTGGAGTAAACCTTTAGTAGTCCTGCAGCAGAGGGGCCTGATTGTTAGAATGAAAACTAAAAAACAGAAAGAAATAGCTTCAACATCAACAAAAAGAATGTTCACTCAGAGATCCCATCCAAAATTCACTACTACAAAGAACCCACGTAGATAAAGCCACAAAGATGGGAAGAAACCAGTGCAAAAGGGATGAAAACACCAAAACCAGAATGCCTCACATCCTCCAAGGGATCACAACTCCTCACCGGCTAGGGAACAAGGCTGGATGGAGAATGAATCTGACGAATTAACAGAAACAGGCTTCAGAAGGTGGGTAATAACAAACTTCTCTGAGCTAAAAGAACATGTGCTAACCCACTGCATATTCTTCTCTAAGCTGCTTATTCTAGTTAGCATCTCATCTAACCTTTTTTCTAGGTTAGATGAGATGCTAACTAGAATAAGCAGCTTAGAGAAGAATATAAACGACTTGATGGAGCTAAAAAACACAACATGAGAACTTCGCAAATCATACACAAGTTTCAATAGCCGAATTGACCAAGCAGAAGAAAGCATATCAGACACTGAAGATCAGCCAATGAAATAAAATGAAAAGGTAAGATTAGAGAAAAAAGAGTGAAAAGAAATGAATAAAGACTCCAAAAAACATGGGATTATGTGAAAATACCTAATCTACATTTGATAGGAGTACCTGAATGGGATGGAGAGAATGAATTCAAGCTGGAAAAAACTCTTCAGGATATTATCCAGGAGAACTTCCCCAACGTAGCAAGGCAGGCCAATATTCAAGACCAGGAAATACTGAAAATGCCAGAAGATACTCCTCAAGAAGAGCAACCCCAAGGCACATAATCATCAGATTCACCAGGGTTGAAATAAAGGAAAAAATGCTAAGGGCAGCCAGAAGAAAGGCCAGGTTACCCACAAAGGGAAGCCCATCAGACTCATAGCAGATCTCTCCACAGAAATCTTACAAGCAAGAAGAGAGTGGGGGCCAATATTCAACATCTTTAAAGAAAAGAACTTCCAACCTAGAATTTCATATCCAACCAAACTAAGCTTCATAAGCAAAGGAGAAATAAAATCCCTTACGAAAAAGAAATTGCTGAGAGATTTTGTCACCACGAGGCCTGCCTTACAAGAGCTCCTGAAAGAAGCACTAAACATAGAAAGGAACAACCAGTACCAGCCACTCCAAAAATGTACCAAATGGTAAAGATCATCAACACAATGAAGAAAATATGTCAACTAACAGGCAAAACAACCAGCTAGCATCAAAATAGCAGGATCAAATTCACACGTAACAATATTAACCCTAAATGTAATGGACTAAATGCCCCAATCAAATGACACAGACTGAAAATTGGATAAAAAGTCAAGACCCATCTTTGTGCTGTATTCAGGGAATGCATCTCACATGCAAGGACACACATGGCTAAAAATAAAGGAATGGAGGAAGATTTATCAAGCAAAAGGGGAGAAAAAAAAAGCAGGAGTTGCAATCTTAGTCTCTGGTAAAATAGACTTTAAACCAACATGAATCAAAAAAGGCAAAGAAGGGCATTACATAATGGTAAAAGGATAAATCCAACAAGAAGAGCTAATCATCCTAAATATATATGCACCTAGTACAGGAACACCCAGATACATAAAGCAAGTTCTTAACAATCTACAAAAAGACTTGGACTCCCACACAATAATAGTGGGAGGCTTTAACACTCTATTGTCAATATTAGACAGATCAATGAGACAAGAAATTAACAAGTATATCCAGGACTTGAACTCAGATCTGGACCAAGAATACCTAATAGACATCTACAGAAATCTCCACCCTAAATCCACAGAATATATATTCTTAACACCACATTGCACCTACTCTAAAATTGACCACATAATTGGAAGTAAAGGAACAGAAATCATAACAGTCTCTCAGACCATAGTGCAATCAAATTAGAACTCAGGATTAAGAAACTAACTCAAAACCACACCACTTCATGGAAAATGAACAACTGGCTCCTGAATGTCCACTGGATAAACAATGAAATGAAGGCAGAAATAAAGATGTTCTTCAAAACCAATGAGAATGAAGACACAACATACCAGAATTTCTGGGACACATTTAAAGCAGTGTCTTGAGGGAAATTTATACCAATAAATGCCCCCATGAGAAGCAAGGAAAGATCTAAAATTGACACCCATCAAAACTGAAAGAGCTAGAGGAGCAAGATTAAAAAAAACTCAAAAGCTAGCAGAAGATAAGAAATAACTAAGATCAGAGCAGAACCAAAGGAGACAGAGACACACACAAAAAATCCCTTTAAAAAAATCGATAATCCAGGAGCTGTTTTATTGAAAAGATCAACAAAATAGACCGTTAGCCAGATCAATAAAAAAGAAGAGACAAAAATCAAATAGATGCAATAAAAAATTATAAAGGGGATATCACCACCAATTCTGCAGAAATACAAACTACCTTCAGAGATTACTACAAACAACTCTATGCACATAAACCAGTAAACCTGGAAGAAGTAGATAAGTTCCTGGACACTTGCACCTTCCCAAGCCAAAACCAGGAAAAGTTGACACCTTGAACAGACCAGTAACAATGGCTGAAGTTGAGACCGCAATTAATAGTCTACCAACCAAAAAGAGTCCAGGTCCAGACGGGTTCATAGTCAAATTCTACCAGACATACATAGAGGAGCTGGTACCATTTCTTCTGAAACTATTTCAAACAATACAAAGCAAGGAATCCTTCCCAAATCATTTTATGAGACCAACATCAACCTGATACCAAAATCTGGCAGAGACTCAACACAAAAAGAAAACTTCAGGCCAATATCCATGATGAACATAGATGCAAAAATCTTCAATAAAATACTGGCAAACTGATTGTAACCACACATCAAAAAGCTTATCCACCACGATCAAGTAGGCTTCATCCCGGGGATGCCAGACTGTTTCAACATACACAAGTCTATAAACATAATCCACCACATAAACAGAACCAAAGACAAAAACCACATGATTATCTCAGTAGATGCAGAGATGGCCTTTGACAAAATTCAACAGCCCTTTATGCTAAACACTCTCAATAAACTAGGTATCGATGGAACATATCTCAAAATAATAACAGCTATTTATGACAAACCTACAGCCAAGATTATACTAAATGGGCAAAAACTGGAAGCATTCCCTTTGAAATCTGGCACTAGACAAGGAGGCCGTCTCACACCACTCCTATTCAATATAGTATTGGAACTTCTAGCCAGAGCAATCAGGCAAGAAAAAGAAACAGAGGCTAGTCAATTAGGAAATGAGGAAGTCAAATTGTCTCTATTTGCAGATGACATGATTGTGTATTTAGAAGACCCTATCATCTCAGCCCAAAATTTCCTGAAACTGATAAGTAACTTCAGCAAATCTCCAGATACAAAATCAATGTTCAGAAATCACAAGCATTCCTATACACCAATAACAGACTAACAGAGAGCCAAATTATGAGTGAACTCCCATTCACAGTTGTTACAGAGAGAATAAAATACCTAGGAATACAACTAACAAAGGATGTAAAGGACCTCTTCAAGGAGAACTACAAACCACTCCTCAAGGAATAAGAGAGGACACAAACAGATGGAAAAACATTCTATGCTCTTGGAAAGGAAGAATAAATATCGTGAAAATGGCCATACTGCCCAAAGTAATTTATAGATTCAATGCTATCCCCATCAAGCTACCAATGACCTTAATAGAACTGGAAAAACCACTTTAAACTTCATATGGAACCAAATGAGAGCCCGCATATCCAAGACAATCCTAAGCAAAAAGAACAAAGCCAGACACATCAGGCTACCTGACTTCAAACTATACTATGTGGCTACAGTAATCAAAACCGCATGGTACTGGTACCAAAACAGAGATATAGACCAATGGAACAGAACAGAGGCCGTGGAGGCAACACCACACATCTACAACCATGCGATCTTTGACAAACCAGATGAAAACAAGCAATGGGGAAAGGATTCCCTGTTTAATAAATGGTGTTGGGAAAACTGGCCAGCCATGTGCAGAAAACAGAAACTGGACCCCTTCCTGACACCTTACACTAAAATTAACTCCAGATGGATTAAAGACTTAAACATAAGACCTAACACCATAAAAACCCTAGGAGAAAACCTAGGAAAAACCATTCAGGACATAGGCATAGGCAAGGACTTCATGGCTAAAACACCAAAAGCATTGGCAACTAAAGCCAAGATAGACAAATTGGACCTAATTAAACTCCAGAGCTTCTGTACAGCAAAAGAAACAATCATTGGAGTGAACTGGCAACCAACAGAATGGGAAAAAATTTTGCAATCTACCCATCTGACAAAGGGCTAATATTCAGAATCTACAAAGAACTAAAACAGATTTACAAGAAAAAAACAAACCCATCCAAAATGGGAGAAGCATATGAACAGACACTTTACAAAAGAAGACATTTTTGTGGCCAAGAAACGTATGAAAAAAATGCTCATCATCACTGGTCATTAAAGAAATGCAAATCAAAATTACATTGAGATACCACTTCACGCCAGTTAGAATGGCAGTCATTAAAAAATCTGGAGATAACAGATGCTGGTGAGGATGTGGAGCAATAGGAACACTTTTACACGTTGGTGGGAGTGTAAATTAGTTCAACCATTGTGGAAAACAGTGTGGCACTTCCTCAAGGACCTAGAAATAGAAATTCCATTTGATGCAGCAATCCCATTACTGGGTATACACCCAAAGGATAATAAATCATTCTATTATAAAGACACATACACATGTATGTTCATAGTGGCACTGTTTACAATAGCAAAGACCTGGAACCAACCCAAAAGCCCACTGATGATAGACTGGACAAGGAAAATGTGGTACATATATGCCATGGAATACTATGCAGCCATAAAAAATGATGAGTTCCTGTCCATTGTAGTGACATGGATGAATATTGAAACTGGACATTTTCAGCAAACTGACACAAGAACAGAAAACCAAACACCATATGTTCTCCCTCATAGGTGGGTGTCGAACAATGAGAACACATGGACATAGGGAGAGGAGCATCACACACTGGGGTCTGTTAGTGGGCGCCAGGGGAGGGACAGTGGGGCGGTGGGGAAGTTGGGGAGGGATAACATGGAGAGAAATGCCAGATACAGGTGACGGGGGGATGGAGGCAACAAACCACATTGCCATGTAAGTACCTATGCAACAGTCCTGCATGATCTGCACATGTCCCCCAGAACCTACAGTACAATAAAAATAAATAAATAAATAAATAAATAAATAAGAAGTAGACATTTATGCAGCCAACAAACATATGAAAAGAAGCTCCTCATCATTAGTCATTAGAGAAATGCAAATCAAAACCACATTAAGATACCATCTCTTTCTGGTTAGAATGGCAATCATTAAAAAATCAGGAGATAACAGATGCTGGAGAGGATGTGGAAAAATAGGAACATTTTTACAATGATGGTGGGAGTGTAAATTAGTTCAACTATTGTCAAAGACAATGTGGTGATTCCTCAAGAATCTAGAACTAGAAATACAATTTGACCCACCAATCCCATTACTGGGTATACACAAAGGATTATAAATCATTCTGTTATAAAGACACATGCACAGGTGAGTTCATTATGGCACTGTTCACAATAGCAAAGACCTGGAACCAACCCAAATGCCCATGAAAGACTAGATAAAGAAAATGTGGCACATATATACCATGGAATACTATGCAGCCATAAAAAAGGTGAATTCATGTCCTTTGCAGCGACATGGATGAAGCTGGACACCATCATCCTCAGCAATCTGACACAAGAACAGAAAACCAAACACTGCATGTTCTTACTCACAAGTGGGTGTTGAACAATGAGAACACATGGACACAGGGAGGGGAACATACACACCAGGGCCTGTCGGGGGTAGGGGGCTAGAAAAGGGATAGCAGAGGGTGAGGGATAGGGGAGGGATAGCATTAGGAGAAATATCTAATGTAGATGACAGGGGGATGGATGCAACAAACCATTATGGCATGTGTATACCTACATAACAAACCTGCACATTCTGCACTTGTACCCCAGAACTTAAAGTATAATTTCTGAAAATTAAAGAACATATTCTAATCTAATTTCATCAGTATTCTAGACATAATGTGTTCTTATCAATTTTGCCAAGTCCTGAAAATTGCCAAAATCCAGTAAACACTTGTCTATCTTCATGTTACTCATTTCTTAGGTGCACTTAAAACTCTCAGGGACTCTGCCTTTCTTTTTGTTGTTGTTGTTAAATTGAGGCATAAATTACATAGAGTCAAATATACAAATATTAAGTGTAAGTTTGACAAATATATACACTCATATACTCAAAACTCAAGACAGAACTATTTCTATACAACCCAGAAAGTTATAATGTATTTTTTGTGGTCAGTCACCCAACCTCTAGAAGCAACAACTGTACTAATTTCTGTCATTATAAATATTCTTGCCTGTCCTTGAAATGTATAGAAATGAAATGAAATGAAATTATATAATAGATAATCTACTGTACACGGCTTCTTTCGCTCCATGTTTTTAAGATTTATCTATGTCTTTTTGTCCATAAATTATTCTTTTTGATTTTTAAGTATATTCATTTTTATTGCTGTATAACATACTAGTACAAACTCAGTAGCATAAAAAGTTATATTTCCAACTTCAAACTTCTGGGCACAGCTTAACTGGGTCTTCTGCACAGGGTTTCCCAAGGCAGCAATCTAGGTGTCATCTGAGCTGCTTTGCTTCCTGAAGCTATGATCCTCTTCCAAACTCAACTGATTGTTTTCTATCTGAGTTCAGATCCTTGTGACTGTAAGACTGAGGTCCCTGATTTCTTGTCGACCATCCTCAGAGGCTGCTATCACTTCCTAAAGGACCTCACAGTTCCTTAGTACACTGCCTTCTCATAAAGCTCCTCACAAAATGGATGCTCACTTCTTCAAAGACAGGACAATTTCTCTTTAGGAAGAGCCCAGTCTTACTTTTAAGAGCTGTTACCTGATTAAATCAGGGGCTCCTGGGATAATCTCATTTTTAATTAACTCAAAATCAAGTGATTTGAAGCCTTAATTACATCTGCAAAAATCCCCTTACCTAGGCAAAATAACATAACCCAATCACAGGAGTGATAGCCCATCAAAGGTCTATCCACAATCTAGGGGAGGGGACTACACAAGTCATGTCTATCAGTGGGGGAAAAGCTTAGAGGTCATCTTAGAATTCTCCCTACCACATTAAATATTCATTGTATGCCACAATTTATTTATTAGTTTCTCACAAATAGACATTTTAGCTTTGATTATTAGGAATAAGCCTGCTATGAACATCTGAGTATAAGTTTTATATGTATACATGTTTTTATTTCCTTTGGGTAAGCACCTAATAGAATTGCTGGATCATATAGTAGTCATATATCTAACTTTACAAGAAACTTCTAAGCAGTTCTCCAAGTGCCTCAATCACTTTATACTTTCTCCAGGAATATATGAGTGCGCTGATTGTTCTGCATTTTGCCAATATTTGTTATTGTCAGTTACAGATTTTTATGACTCTGTGAAGTGATTTCTATGAAGTTGAGAATTTCTGAAGTTTATTCTCTGAAGTCATTTCTCATTGGAGATTCAGTCTGTTTTATTTTTTCCTAATTATTAATGATGTTGAGTATTTTATAATGTGATATTTGTCATTTGGATAGTTTAGTGAAGTATCTTTTGAATCTTTGGCCATTATTTTAAACTGGATTGTTTACCCTTTTGAGTTTTAGGGGTTCTTTTTGTATTCTTCAACTCCTTGTCAATGATACTAATTAAGAATGCTTTCTCCCAGTCTGTGGTTTACCTATTCAATTCTTTAATAATGTCTTTTGAAGAACAGATATTTTTAATTTTGAATAACTCGATTTTTTCAGCTTCTGTTTCTTTTAAGCACAATATTTTTGTGTGTCCTAGCTAAACAATATTTGCCTAACCCAAAGTTGTAAAGATACACTTCTATATTTTATTCTATATTATTTAGAGCTTTATCTTTTTTCTTTTGCTATATTATCTAGCTTTAATTTTTTACATGGTAGGAGGTCAAAATCAAGATTTCCTATATTTATTTGCTTTCAATATGGCTATATTAGTCTTACACACCGCTATGAAGAAATACCTGAGACTGAGTAATTTATAAAGAAAACAGGTTTAATTGGCTCACAATTCTGCAGGCTGTGCAGGAAGCATAGTGGCTTTTGCTTCTAAGGAGGCTTCAGGAAATTTAAAATCATAGTGGAAGGTAAACAGAGAGCAGAAGAGTCTTACACAGCCAGAGCAGGAACAAGAGGAGAGTGTGGGAGTACCACACACTTAAACAATCAGATCTCGTGAGAACCCACTATCCCAAGAACAGCATCAGGAGATGGTGCTAAAGCATTCATAAAGGACCACCCCCATGATCCAATCATCTTCTCCCAGGCCCCACTTCCAACATTGGGGATTACATCTTAACATGACATTTCGTGGAAACACCAATCCAAACTATATAAACAGCTATCGAAATGTTCCAGCATTATTTGTAGAAACTACTACTGTTTCTTTCAACTTATATGTATCAAAAGATAGACATTCTGAAGAAATTAGCTCTAATCTGTCTCTTACTACCCTTTCTTCTTACCTGTTTTTGCTTATTACCATAATTTTCAATGAAATGTATATACTGATGATACCCACATTTATATTTGTACTTGAATCTTCTCTCACAGGTCTCCAAATAAATAAATTCAACTGTTTAATTGATAATGTCTTAGAAATGTTTCAAAGACATCTTAAATTTAACATGAGCAAAGAGAAAGTCTCTATTTCCCCAGTTATAGAACTTTTCCTTGCACATGAGTTTTCCTCATCTTTGTAAATATTGTTAAGTATGCTCCCACAAACTTAGGAACTATTTTTAATTGATTTTTTTAACATTCTCAGCTAATATCAGTAAATCTTGAAAACTCTTTCTCCAATATTATCTCAAATCCAACAACTTTTTAGAATCTGCTTTGCAGTTTGAAGTTAACAGGCTGCATGGTTAACAGGCTGCTGCAGTAGTCCAGGTAAGGGAAATTGTGAATTAAGATTTCACAATTGCCCCTTTCCAGCTCATTCCTCTTGAAGCAACAAATGTGAAAATCTTAAAACATACATTGTATTATGTAATTCCCCTACCTAAAACTCTTCAATAAGTTTTACTCAGTATACTACATAAACATCTACTGAGCATCTGATGTTTCTCAGGCATTTTTTTTAAATACATGGGACATAATGGTAGTTACAAAAAGACATCATTCCTGACTTCATTAAATTTATACTCATCCAGTGTTCACAAACCCAGGCATGCACATGCAAACACAATTATAAAGTATTATTTTTGTAAATATACAGAGAAGGAATGAATCAGTGCTATGGATGTCATATAAGTGATATTTGATATGGCCAGGAAACAAAACAAGGATCCTCAGAATACTGATTCTTTAGTTGAAATCTGAGATGTCACCACACATTATTTTTTAAAAAGAAGGACTCAGGCAGAAAGCTCTATATGTGTACATGTACGGTTCTGAGGCATAAGAAAGCATGACAAGGACAAGATGATGGAAGAACAGATGGCCAGGACAGAAAGTAAAAAAGAATTAAATGAGTTTGGTAAAAAGGCATGAGCCAAACCTACCAGCCTTGTTAAGTAGTTGTTTTCTTTTGCCTAAAAGAATGGAGAACAACTTGAGAAAGTTCACCAGTGTGGAGAATACACTGGGAAGTGAATGTAGACAGAGCCTTGGAAGCTTTCAGCAACAGTCTAGAGAAAGTGGAATGATAGCTTTTCCTGCCCTGAGACCCTTACACATTATTCCTCAATGAACTCCTCCATTACTCATATGAATTTGTCAGATCTCAGATTAAATACTTTCTCTTAAATGAAGGCATTCTCTAACCACCAAAAAAATAAAATGGTTTTCATTCATACTTATTATTTTCTAGCATCACTATGTTTGGTTTTTATTTCAACAGTCCTTCCACATTTTGTAATGATCATTTCTTGTTTCTTTGTTTATTTCTATCTGTATCACTGGAATGTATGTACCCAGAGAGCAAGGATCATGTCTGTTTTGTGTTTTACCAGCTTGCAACTCATCAGCACATGCCACAGTGGCTTCTTCATCGTACTAAAACAATGTTACTCAAATAAAGTAATTATCTTCAACATGATATTACATTTCCTTCTTTCACAATGTAGGTACCACCTCAGCTCCAACATGCCAAATTACTCCTTTCAACAACTGTTCTGCATGTACATGTTGGGTGCCCAGCAAGGTAATGGGGCAGAACAATGAACTCCAAGACTGTGGTACTCTATATGAAAGTGGTTTAGAGCAAGGGTTCTGGACCAGGCTGCTTGGATTTCAGCTTCAGCTATGCTACTTTCCTGCAATGTGATGTTAGGTAATTTACTTAGCATTTCTGGACCTCAGATGCATCATCTGTCAAACAGTGATAGTAAGAGTTCCTCATAGCATTGTGTAAGAAATAAAGATAACAGTAATTTTTAGATAATATTCATCCTACTGGGCAAGGAAGAAATTTAAATAGAATTAATAGTATGTTACAAATATGATATGTGTCAAGAGAAAGAGTTACAGGATTTTTGAGAGTGTTCAACAGAACAAGTTTATTATAATATAACAAGCATTCCTGCTATTTAGAGGAAAGAGAGAACATGACACCATTTCATATTAACATTCATTCTGCCAATGCATGTTAAGTAACTGAATTCAAATGAACCCCAGGGTCTTAGGTAAAAATCTCATTGTCACAAAAACCTTTAGTCATTGCTGAGTGTATATATATGTGTATATTGGCATCAGACTTTATACATACTATAACCACCGTATTATTTACTGAAAGATGCTCTGCATAACAAACTACTCCAAAGCCGAGAGGCTTAAAACAGCAGTCATTTATTCTCACTAGTATTGGGTTGCTTGAGGACTGGCCAATTTAGGGTGGGCTTGACTAGAGCAGCTGTATAGCTCATGTTTCTCTTTCTTCTAGAACCAACTGGCTAGTGAACATGTTTTTCTCCTGGCAAGGGCAGAAGTGAAAACAAACAAAAGACTGCATGACTCTTGAGGCCTAAATTTTGAAGTGGCACATTGTCACTTGGTAACATTTTGTTGACCAAAGAGAGTCACTAAGATGAACTCAAAGTCAAGAAGTGGGAAAATAAACTCTACTTTTATGGAAAGAGCTGCAAAGTATACAGCAACAGGCTTGGTTATAGAAATGCATGAAAAATTGGGGTTTTAATACAGGGAAGGATAAAAAATAATGCAATTTACCAAATCTGCTCTTTGTTCTTCATGATTTCTGAATAGAGACAGGAATGCTAAATGTTAACAAAGAAATATATGACAGTATAGATTCCTCTATCATGTGATTACATATAATCATAAGTAGTCTTTTAACTAAAATGGACATGAAGGAGGGGTAAAAAAGAATAAAGCAATAATTTCTTGAAAGTTTAAAAGAAATGCCACTACTTACAACCATTCTGTAGATATATGACAGAATAAAGAAATAAAACATTTTATGCAACATATGATTACAGCTGTTATTCCTTTCACAAAGTGTTCTCTTATTGTACAGGATATTTTTAGTAAGATAAAGTCATTTTTCATTTTTTTCTTATCTCAATTCAAGCTCTATTTCTTATGGGATTACTTTGGGTAGCCAAGTATTTTATAGTTTGATGGTGCCCTTTCAGGACCTTTCCTAACATAAAAGATACTTTTTAAAAAATAGTTTTATTCTGTATTCTGTAATTGCTTCCATTTCAGGCTCATTTTTCTCAGGTTGTATAAGGGAATCTAATCAAGTTTAGGAAATGAATTGTGTGCTATATCTTCAAAGCTTAAAATAACCGCTTTCGTATTCTTTTCATTAGAAAATCTGGATATTTTTATTAATTTTCCCCAATTTTTATGTTTCCTCTCACCTTTGCAAGACCACTCGTTGAGCAGTGGTTTGTATTTTTAGTAGAGATGAATTTCAACCATGTTAGCCAGGCTGGTCTCAAACTCCTGACCTCAAGTGATCCATCCACCTTGGCCTCCCAAAGTGCCAGGATTACAGGTGTGAGCTACCATGCTTGGCCCCTTAGTCCATTTTTTAATCAACTTATTTGTTTTCTTGCTACTATTTTTGTTTTGTTTTGTTGTAGTTTCTTACGTATTTTGCACTTGATCTTAGCCAAAAAAAAGAGCATTGACTTTCTTATATATTTTGGATATAAACATCTTAGGTTTGCCAATATTTTCTTTCATTCTCTTAGGTTGTCTCTTCACTCTGTTGATTGTTTTCCTTGCTGTGTTGATTGGTTTTTGTTTGATACAGCCCCTTTTATGTTTGCTTTCCTTGCGTATGCTTTTGAGATCATAGACAACAAATCATTGCCAAGACCAGATTGTGGTAAGGTTTTTTTTTTTTTCCACTGTTCACGCCTATATTTCAAGTTTGGGAATGCATATTTGCAAGCAGCAATACAAAAGTATTCATGAAGAATGCATAATCTCTGAAAATTATGAAAACATCCCTGCTACCAATACATTTCTAAATACAAAACTGACTACCATATTTGTTACTTCTGTGTAGCGAAAGAAGTTCATTTTTAAAACAGATACAATTCAGGCTTTAGGTGTGAATGGTATGAATGACAATCTCTCTTTTTTTGTTTTTTAATTTCTTAGTCGTTTGGAATTCTTAAGTGTGCAAAAGCTTTGAACAGAAGGGTTCACAAAGGAACCAGGATTGTCTCGTGGCATCCAGTTAAGCCGGAGCTGGGATGCCTCTGGGTCATCCATCAGGAGCAGAAGCACTTGACTTGTCGGTCCTGCTGACACGGTCTGGGCACCCACCACGCCCACGTCCAGCTCGTCCTCCCCGCCACCACGTCCTGGGTGGCCAAGGTCTCCAAAATTGATCTCTAGCTGAGACGTTATATCATTTGCTGGCTTCCGGAAATGGTGGTCCATAACCGAATCTTCAGCATGAGCCTCTTCACTCTTTGATTTATGAAGAACAAATTCCTTCTTCCACTGCCCATGTGCACCTTCATTTGGTTTTCAAATTCTACTTTTGCTGGGTCCTTATTTTGAACAGCCTTCCACTCATCCAAAGTCATCTCTTTTGGACCCTCCTCTTTTACCTCTTCAACTTCATTCTCCTTATTTTCAGTGTCTGCCACTGGATGATGTTCTTCACCTTCAGGTGTCTCCTTAGTCACATTTGATTGATCCAAGTCAGTTAATTCGTCTTTGACAGTTCCCCGGTTGTGAGATCCGCTACCTCCACGTTTGTCCTCGTGCTTCGGGCCAGATCTGTCACTTCCACTACGCCTATCAAATTCTCGTTTGCCACGAGAATCAAATCCATCTCCTCTGCCCATTCCACATCCACGGCCCCCTTGATCTCTTCCAAGACCACCACGACCTCTAATAATCGGTCTATCAACTGAAAATTCGCCCCCTTCACCCTTTTCTTCAAGTGGCTTTTCAAATAGTCGTTCATGAGGTGGTTGCCTTTCTGGTCTTCTATCAATTACTCTCCCTTCACCCTGAAGTTGTTGATCAGTGTTCTTCCAGCTCGTCTTACTCCTCCTTTCTTAAGCGCCACGGGCGGCTGCGTCTCCTCTTCCTTGTCACCCGCGCCAAGGCTGGGGGCGGCGGGTTCTTGGGGTCTTTCTGGGCTCCCTGCGCAGCTCCCCGCCCGCCGCCTCGGAGTCGGTCTGTGCCGCGCTCTTGGCCCCAGGGCCCCCAGCGCCGCCCCGCCGGCTGCTTTTTTCTTGTTCTCCGCTGCCTTCAACACCTCGAAGGGGTCCGATTCATCGTCAAACAACTGGTCCAGTCGGTTGGTGACCACGCAGCCGAAGCCTTCCTGTATGCAAGTGCCCTGGCATGAGGGTGGCTCGGCGGCGCGCTCCCCCACGGATTGCAGCAGGCCACCCCGAGCCAAGAGCCTGTGTTAAGTTTTAAATGTCCTAAATTTTCTATCCTATTCCTCCATTGTTTTGCAAAGCCCCTTCGTCTAAGGTTCTCAGAGAAGTCAATATAACCCAATTTTATGGATACAAGTCATAAATTATAGTTTAAAAAGAGATTTTAGAGTTCATTTAGTTTACTCCTTCTTGTTTAAGATAAATTAAGTGTAGGGGAGTGGTAGCTCAGTTTGTCTAAAGAATACCTAAGACTGTGGCCTTAGACAGACATAGATACCAATACCATGTTTGCTACTCAGAGACTATGTGACTTGGAACAAATCATCTAGCTCATCAGAGTTTCAGTTTCATTACCTGTTAAATGGGGATTATAAAATTATAACATCTTGGAAATGCAATTTCGAAAATTAAATTAGTAAACATAAATTCAAGGAGCCTCAACTGTAAACGATATTCCTTAAGGACATATAGCTAGATATTTTCAGATATGCAAAATCAGAAATTTCTAACTTCCAGTACAGTTACCATTCCTCATGTTCACCTCTGCTTCAAGAAGTGTAAAATCTACTAGTAATACAGGAGTCTCATACAGAGTGTTTACATTACAGTGTATACTGATGATACAGAATAAATCCACAAATCAAAAAGAGATTGGCCATTTTCTGTCAAAAGAGGTAGAGACAAGAGAAACAACAATATAATATGGGAATCCCTGATACCTGAAGCGGATTGGAAGCAGCTACATTTAGATTATCTCACTGTGTCTCTGTCTCCGTCTCTCTCTTTCTCTTACCTCCAGAACATAGTAAGCAAGATATATTAATCAAAATGTGTCATTTCAACGTATCCGACTTGGATAAAAAGAAACTAAATGAAAGCCAAAAAGGGGAAAATTCTGAGTTCTCCTTCTCTCATTCACTCACCCTTCTAGAGTGTTTTTCCAATGCAGAATGTTCTGACATCTCAGTAATGACTGTAATACCCTGTTAGAGCAAACACCTCTCAGACCTGATTCTGCTGCAGACCTAAAATGAGGTGTTTCTTAGTGATAAGTGAATTTCTATTGAAGAACATTTGAAAGAGAGATTCACAGTTTTCTTTCACGATTCTCTATGCAAAAAAAAAAAAAAAATACCCTACCCAGCCAGATATTGGAATGTGCTTTTCACCGCTGTAACACTGTACTACCACTCTACCTTGCGAGGCTCTATTTATAGGAATAGTTAGTATTTATTAAGTACTCACTCTATACCAAGCTCTCTGCTGGGGGCTTTACATGTGTTATCTAGTGCAATCCTCAAAGCAGAAGAGTTAAGCATCAGGATGCTTATTTTTTAAAGAGACAACAGTTTTTTAAAGATGATTTATTCATTAATTAATTTATTTTTCTGTTTTTATTCTAGCTTTAGTGGGAACATGTCCAGGACTGTTGCACAGGTATAGTGTATGCTGCTGAGGTTTGGAGTATGAATGAATCCGTCTCCCATGTAGTGACAATAGTATCCAATAGGTAGTTTTTCAGCCCCTTGCCTCCTTCTTTCCTTCCTCTTGTATTCCCCAGTGCCTATTGTTCTCATCTTTATGTCCACGTGTACTTAATGTTTAACTCCCAGTTATAAATGAGAACATGTAGTATTTGATTATCGGTTTCTGTATTAGTTCACTTAGGATAATGGCCTCCACCTGCATCCATGTTGCTGCAAAGACTATGATTTTATTCTTTTTATGGTTCCATAGTATTGGATAAAGAAAATGTCATACAATCCAGAGTTGATTGGACCACATTTTCTTTATCCAATCCAGAGTTGATCGGCATCTAGCAAATGTCTTGCTATTGTGATTAGCACTGTGATGAATGTATGGATACATGTGTCTTGTTGGTAGAATGACCAAATTCACAGATTGGTTTCCTTTGGGTATATACTTGGTAGTGGAATTGCTGGATCCAATGCCAGTTTAACTCTTAGTTCTCTGAGAAATTTCCAAACTGCTCTCCCCAGTGGCTGAACTAATTTACATTCCCACTATCAGTGTATAAGTATCCCCCTTTCTACACAGCCTTTCCAGTATCTGTTGCTTTTGGACATTTTAGCAAAACCCATTCTGAGTGGTATGAGATAGTATCTCATTGTGGTTTTGATTTGCATTTATCTGATGATTAGTGATTATGAGCATTTTTTAAATGTATTTGTCGGCTGCTTGTATGTTTTGTTTTGAGAAGTGTGTGCTCATGTCTTTTTGCCACTTTTTAATGGGGTATTTGTTTCTTGCTTGTTGATGTATTTAAGTTCCTTATAGATTCGGGATATTAGGCCTTTGTCAGATGCATAGTTCGTGAATATTTTCTCCTGTTTTGTATGTTGTTTGTTTACTCCCTTTATAGTTTATCTTGCTGTGTGGAAGCTCTTTAATTAGGTCCCATTTGTCAATGTGTTGTTGTTGCAGTTGCTTTTGAGGATTTAGCCATAAATTCTTCTCCAGGGCCAATATTGAGAAGGAGTTTTTCTAAGTTTTCTTCTAGAATCATTTATTTTTTTAATATAACTTTTATTTTAAGTTCAAGGGTACATGTGTAGACTTGTTATATAGGTAAACTTGTATCATGGGGGTTTGTTGTACAGATTATTTTGTCGCCCAAGTATTAAGTCTTGTACACATTAGTTATTTTTCCTGTCTCACATTTGCCTTTAATCTGACTTCGCTTAATTTTTGTATAGGATGAACAGCTGGGATCCAGCTTCCTTCTTCTGCATATGGATAGCCAGTCAGCCTAGCACCATTTACTGAATGAGGAATCTTTTCCCCATTGTTTATTTGTGTTGGCTTGTCAAAGATCAGATTGTTTCAGCTGTGCAGTTTATTTCTGGCTTCTCTATTCTGTTCCATTGGTCTACCTGTGTATTTTTATAATAGTGCCATACTGTTTTGGTTACAGCAGTCTTACAGTATAGTTTCAAGTCAGGTAACACGATGACTCTGACTTTGTCCTTTTTGCTCAGGATTGCTTTGGCTATTAGGACACTTTCTATTTCATAAAAATTTTAGAATCATTTTTTTCTAAATCCGTGAAAAATAACATTGGTAGTTTGATAGGAATAGCACTGAATCTGTAAATTGTTTTGGGCAGTATGCCATTTTCATGATATTTATTCTTCCTATCCATGAGCATAAAAATACCTAGGAATATAGCTAAGCAAGGAGGTGAAAAATCTCTACAATGAGAATTACAAAACACTGCTGAAAGAAATCAGAGATGACACAACAAATAGAGGTGACAGGTTTAAGGAGCTCTAATATCTAACTATGGTTGATAGTGTAAGGAGCTAACTGAGGGTATAAGTTGAACTTCAACATCAAGGTCTATCCATGGAGATTAACTTCCTGAGAAAATGTTATGATGAACTTAATGCATATAAGCTGCCAAGCACTGGAATAGTAAGTTCAGAGATATTTCTCATTTGTGTATAAGTTTCATTTAGTGAGAGTCTACACTCCATGAAAATTTGTGAATGGAATTATCCCTAGTGATTACAGAAACCACAGTTCTCATTGCCTACCAATATGTGTGGTTAAATTATATTCACAGAGATAATTTAATTGTAAGTGAATGTAACTTAGTTGTTTTCTAATCTGAAATCATTTAAAAAATATTTTAAAAATATTAATACATATACACATACTTAATTTTTATGAGGGCATAAAAATAACAACACATATCTTGGATATTTTATCATACTTTAAAAAAAATTTTGTACTTCACCATACATTTTCTCTTTTCCCTGAATCTACATTATCTCACCTGTACCCCAAATTTCATAATCCCTATATATCATCTATTTCCACTTTCTTTCCCAGAGAATACATATATATATAACATATATGTATATGTGTATACACATACATACACTATGTCTTAGTCTGTTCAAGCTGCCATAACAAAAATAATGTAAACTGAGTAGCCTATAAACATCAGAAATTTATTTCTCACAAATCTGGGGTCTGAGAAGTCCAAATTTGAAGTATATGTGGTATCTGGTAAGGGCTCTCTTTCCAGCTCATAGATGATGCCTTTTAGCTGTGTTCTCACATGTGGAGGGGGGTGAGAAGTCACTCTCAGGCCTCTTTTATAAGGACACTAATGTCATTCATGAGCAACCCTAATTATTTCCCAAATACCTCACCTCCTAGTACTATCACCTTGCGGGTAAGATTTCAACATAAATTTTGGGGAGACATAAACATTCAGATCATAATACATCACAGACACGCACATAGACACACACACACACACACACACACACACACACACACACACACACACACACACACACACACTACAAATACCTAGCCCAGGTGCATTTTTTGAACAAGACACTAGACAGAGAGAATCTTTGTAATTTGCAAGTGCTTTTGGTCTCACACATATTATTTAATAATTTTGGAATTATTTTTTGAATACAGCATTTTCTTCTAAAGAAATGCCCATTTATGTTAGTATATTTATTAAACAAATCACATATTCCTCACTATAAGAGAAAAATCAAGATGATTATGTATTAAATTCTCACATATATAATGGAGTCTGCTTTTGAACCTGACTGGATTCTACTAATCAATTTGTCTATTACTAGTTTACATCAATGCCACATTAATTTTATTAATGTAGCTTTATATTACATTCTAATAACTAGTTGTAGTTTTTATAAATTGTAACTTTTTTCTGTCTCATACTTTTCCTATCACATATTAGTTGTTTTTCTTATAAAATTTAAAATAAATTTAGCAGTCAAGAGGTTATTTTATTTCTGTATTTACTGCAACCAGTGTTGCAATAATTGTGGTCATGATACTTTGGTCTAGTTTCTGATTTTAATTGAAATGCAGTTAGAGTTACTGATTTGGGATAATATTTGCCACTATTGTTGGTAAACAATCTTTCTTACAGTTAAGTGGGTCTCTACTTTTCTGTATTACTTAGAATTTTTAAAATTAGAAGTATATTTCTAAATTTTATCAAATGCCCTTTCAACCTTTATATCTTTAATCTTGTGTTTTTTCTTTGTGTTGCAAATGTCTTTGGGTGTCTTATTTTCTTAATGAGTCATCTAATGGTAGATCAAATAAAATTTTATTTTTAACTAAGGAAATAAATGATGGTGTTTTAAAGTCATTAAATAACTTTTTATGAAGAGTAACCCTATCCTCTTTTGCAATAAAGAGGCAAGAACTAAGAAAATTTGGACGATGGCACTTTCATTTATGGAAAATAATACTGATATAAGTAGATAATTGGCTGGGCCTTTGGCTTCATTTCTGTCTCAAAAGGAATTAGTCACTTTTCCATCCCTCTTTTTTCTTATTTTTAACATAGTTTAAGTACATTATAGTTAAAGTATATGTTAGTATATTTGCATCTCACAGTAAATTATATGTCCTTAGGGGCAAAGTTCTCTCTCTCTTTTTTTTTTTCTGTACATATTAGCGCTTAGCATCCTGCCCCAGGACATAATAGTTGTTCAACAGTTGTTGAATAACAGAGCTGTTTATTTATCTCTTGTCTTTAGAAAGTCAGAATGAGAAGAAAATGTTCAATAAACATAGGTATGTATTTTGATGGCTGTCTTCTTAAAAGTTAAGTCTTTTCTAAAGGAGTTTAAAAGTTAATTCACTTTCTAAGGAATTGGGAATGTTCTGCTGACAAGGAAAAATTTGCTGTGATTCTGGCTGAGCCATAATGAATTCTGTACCATCTGTTAAGGATTAACAAGAAATAGAAAAGCAATGGATGGTAAGTATACTTAGATCAAATATCTAATCAATAAGCATCTTCAATCTACTTGAAATGTCTGTGAAGTTTTAACTGCTGCTTTATCTTTAGTATCGTAGAAAATGAACCAAAACTTCAGCAACCTCTTTCAGTTAAGTAGTACTCAAAGTATACTCACCAGAGAAACTGGGCTTTAGGACAAAGATTCTTATAGAAAGTTAAGATTGTATGAGCCAAATAACAAAAAAGCTAGTACATTTACGTGATATAAACAGTCAAGCTGGTAGTTTAGTGTTGACCACTTGAATCTTTTTATTGATTATCAGTGTGTATTTTGTGTAGAAATGGAATAAGAACATGCAGAATTCAGATCTTTCCCAGGAATTTACCTCAATCCTTCACAGCATTAAAAAATAATATTCTGTAAATGCAGCCAGTATAATGTAAAATAAATTTGCTTATTTCAGCCTGTAAATACTCAAGATTGACTACATTGAAAGAATGGAAATTATACTTTTTGATTGCACACTTTCTAAAAGTGATAGGTCTTTTAAAGAGGTATATTAAGTTAAAATGAGGCCATTAAGATAGGCCCTATTTCAATTTCACTGGTGTCCTGATAATAAGAGGAAATCTGAACACACTGACACCTGGAATGAGCACTCATGGTGGAAAGACCATGTTACACAGTGAGAAAGCAGCCATGCACAAGCCAAGAAGGGGGGCCTCAGAAGAAACACGTCTGCTAACATCTTGATCTTGGACTTCTGGTGTCCAGAACTGTAAGAAAATTGATTTCTTTTAAGCTAGTCCGTCTGTGGCATTTTGTCATGGCAGCCCTGGCAAACTAATATACCTTACGTAGCAAAAAGTGCTCTGCAGAGGAATAATCCACCAGTCTAACCTTTCCCTCCACGTTAAATTAAGGATCTTAAAATTGGGAAATTATCTGAATTATCTGGTGGATCCTAAATGCCATCACATACATCCCCGTAAGAAGTATAGAGAGGGATATCTGAACACAGAAAGGACAGAAGTTGAAGTGAAGATGGAAGAAGAGATTGAAGTGATGCAGCTGCGAGCCAAGAAAAGGAGGAGCAAGCATGTGATTCTCCCTGGGAGCCTCCAGAAGAAAGCCCTCCTCACAGCAATTTTAGTCCTACAAGACTCAGTTTGACTGTGACCTCCAGAACTGTGAGAGAAGAAACATGTGCTGTTTCCACTACCAGAAAATAAAATAAATTTGTTTCAAATATAACTTCAGAGTCCCATCTGTGAAAATCACAAATTTAAATATTAATAAAATCATAAAAACATGTTTTCTTCTCTTACTCTAGGCTGAATATTTTACTTACTTTACAAAATGCACTCTCCCCACCCCAACCCCAGCAACATATCCCAGTGGCTATGGCCTTGAAATCCTTTGGCTAAATACACACACACACAAACACACACAGACACACACACACACACACCCCTTATATTCTATACTAAAGACAAAGTATTTCTGTTCTGCTTTTGATATCTCTTTGAGACAGTGTAAAGATGGTAAGTATTCCTACTTTTTCTGAAGATATCCTAAAACAAAAAGTTTAATTGCCTAAACAGACACTGGTATTTCTAAATCATACCTTTTCCCTGAACACCTACAACATCACAGCTATCTTCTCTTCAAACTGGCAGAAATTATTGATTGATTCAATTATTAATCGACTTAGTCAATAATTATTTTTGAATACCTATTACATGTCAGAAACTAGAGAGAGTGATAGAACAATTTTAATCCTCACAGTTTACAAAAGCTGTTTGAATATTTAAATTTATATATAAACATATTTATAAATATTATATATGATATATAAAAATATATTTATAAATTTATAATATATAAATTTAAATATTTATATATAATAAATATATTATTTATGTATAAGATATATAAATTTATATGCATATATATAATATAGCAATACTCTAAGATAAAAATTTTTGTGCACAATGGCAGTTATGGTGACAGGGACAAAATGTAGATGGTGTTGCAGCACTGCAAGCAAGAAGCAGGTAAAAGGGCCCAAAATTACTTTATAAGGGAAACTGAAAAGGTAACATATTTATTTTGAGGACTGACTTACTGAGTTTTATTGCAGTTGCTGTTTGAAATGCCTAAACCTTCCAGTATATGAGGCAATTGAGAGAGAAGTGATCTTTGAGCAGGCTAGCATAAAGCTGATGCTTGGTCTCAGGGTGAATTAAAAGTTCTATTGATGATAAGCCACTTCAAATCAAAGAAAGAAAAAGAGAAGTCAAATTCAGACATTTCTCTAATTAATCTTGCCTACACTTCTGATATCTTGGATTCATGGCAAGTGACCTGCCTTTTGAAGATTCCAATATTTGTTATATTATTTTTTCTACTAACAAGAGAGTTTGGATGCATAGGTTGTGTGTACTTTTTCTACTACAGGTAGACAGTTGAGATACCAGTGAGTCCCATGCAGCTAAGCACATAATTTATTTTCTGAATAGATAAAAGATGATTTGCCAATAGCATTCGGTAGCTCAGTAAGAAAACAAGTTGTGTAATGACAGATCTACAGCAAGCTGGAAAGTAGTGTCCAGCAAAGAAATCTATCAAAGGCTTATCTAGCAGTGGTAAAAGAAGCAACTGAGATTTGTTTTTACCCGTCTGACTTCTAATGATGCTGTGTTTTATTTTAAAACTCACTTGTTTACATGGGAAATAGAAAATGAAATACATTATGAATTTGGTATTTTTTTTAATCACTGATATAATATAACTATATTCTCAGTCTGCTGGAGTAGGACCATAGCAGTTATTATTTAAAATATTCCTTAATATAGGTCTCCTGATTTCAGATATTAGCTTAAATCTCAAGCTTAGCAAATCATATGTTTGTTCTTTGCAAATATTCTATTGCATTCCAAGCACAGCTGGGGATCGTTTTGCTAAGACTTGGTATTAGAAAAATGACGAATCAGATTGCATCCTTTAAGCAAAATTGGATGTAATAAACAATTTCTTTCTTTGATCATGTAATACTTTCTATTTCTACCAAAAATCTAATGAACGTACAGCTACTGAGCCTCCACTATTTGAAAGGCCAGATGCTATGGGTGACACATAGTTGAATCAGGCATATTCCAACCTTGAAGCTGCTTATGACTCAATTATGGAAATTAGACACAAACACATGAAAAGTTAAATTACAATTTAGTAGAATTAGTATTAGAGACCAATACCTGATTGATTACCAAATAAATTAAACTATCAACTACTTTTTCTGGTCTCACTACCATTAAAATAGTTCTACTGAACTTTCTCCTTTTAGGTATTTACCTATGAAGTTTACAAAGGAAAGCATTGCTAATTCTAGGAGAATGTCATTTTTGTGATTCTCTCAAAGCACTGAGCACAGACAGAAGATGACTTATTTTCACTACCAACAGCTGCTGAAGCTCTTGCTGTAGTCCCTGGTTGTGCATCTCCTTCCAGCAGCAATTATATTATGTCTTCTTTTATTGTAGCAGGTGCTGAAGCATGTAGGGTAATTTGGTATTGTGACAGAGCTGATCCCATTTGCTGGCAAGGTAAGTTTGTTTTCTTCGTTCTTTGAGTTAACTAACTTGTTAGGGGCCTCTGAGGAGCAGCTAAAGAAACAATGATCCTCTTGAAAATGTCTGCTATGATGAGCATTCACTGGGGACCTGAGACTGCCTTATAAAACACTATCTATAAAGTGCCTTCCACATGGAGAAAGGAGAGGGGAAAGAAAAGAAAGGCTCCATTAACATTATCTTCAGACATGTGTTATAGAGAAGGTGTTGGGCTCCCCTTCTACTTCCTAGGTGAACTCTAATTCAGAAAACATGCCCTAATATATATCCCTTTTGAATTCAAGAAGTTATAACACAAATCTCTATATAAAACAGTCACAAGCTTACTAATGAATTGTGTTTTTCTGAATTTCTTTGTATGCTTTGGCAGTCTCTATAATATCACAGGCATCACAAGATAATTATTTTCAGCTTTAGCTGTAATAGATCTAATGCTGCTATTACTGAATGTGTGCCTTTGGCTTTACAATCTGTCCAGAATTAATATTTTCTTTAAACTATTAAATATCTCATCAGGAGGATATATCTGAGATACTGGCTAAACTCATACAAAACAAAATATAAAAAGAGTAGTGTTTGCCTGTCTATCTATTCTTTCTTCATTCAGTTATTTCTAGATATTTTGTGTGTGCATTTACTATGTTACAGAAGCCTGTTAGGTGCTTAAGACAGTAAATACAAATGATCTGGTACATACCATCATATACCTTAAGTGTTTGAAGGAAATTTTGTGTGGTTATATTAAACAAGCAAATACAGTCAAAGCATCATATTTTAACAGTGAGGTGATGGCAAAGTACAGAGAGGGATAGAAACATCAAGCATGGAGCTTTCTATAGATTAAAAACTAGATAGAACCACATTTTTAGAGTTTCAGAGTTTGGTTCACATTTGCCAAATCTGAATTCAGGCTGACTACCAGAACAAAAAAGAATTGTCAGTGGGACTCTTTGACCTTGAGAAAAACATGTGCCTTCCCAAAGTAAGGTTCATTAATTATGAAGAGCCCTGCCATAGCATTTAGTGAATGAACAGTCTTAATGAAAATAGAAAGTAAGTACTGAACAAATTGTTAAAGCTTTCACACAAAAAATTCTCCCAAGTACAAACACATTTCAAAGGAGAAGACTGGAATTTTCAGATGAGTAATACAAATCTGTCTTAGTGAGTCACATATTATCATGGATAGTTACCTGATTTCCAGTTTCAGTTAGACTTTCCAATCATGTAAACAAGTACATAAAATTACATAGGATTTGAGTGTTTTCTTATGAAAGAAGAATGCGAATCTAAGAAAGAAGGCTTGGAGAGTGAGAAGCGGTTATTGTAACCCAGAAGAATAATGAAAAGATACCGCAAGTTTCCTAGCACTAACCATTAAAAGAGCCCAATTCACTATCAGAAGTACACTTCTTTGCACAATAAATTAAATTGTTAGCCATTCTTACGTACCACAAAGTCTACTGAATACTTTGAGTCACAGACTAGATTTTGCTTCAGAAACTTGTTTATTCAGATCCATATCAAAACCAAAACTTTAGTCTTTATTCATCTAATGTTCTTATCCTCCCCCAGGTAAAGTCCATTGTAGAAAAGAAGGCTGTAGCAATAGAAGGGAGGCAAGGTATAAATATTTTTCCTTCATTATTTATCTCCACCCTATATAGCTATAGTTCCTTTGATAGATACAGCCTTTCTTTTCAATGAAACATAGCCTACTCTTGCAGCTGCACAGTATTTTGCAGCCTAATTATTTCTTGTAGAAGTTTGAGAATCCAAAGACTGTTGTTTGTTTTGTGTTGACTCTTATTTTGGGTACAATCTGACTGTGCTTTGACCAATATAATGTTCACTGAAATTGTGTGGGTCTCCCAATAATCATATAGGAATTCACTATATCAGACAAAAGCCACACAAGCAAATCACTCTGTGATAAGCCCTAACTTACCTTGGGGTTCTGCCAAGAGTGCTTAGCAGTAACTTGTAAGCTTACTAGCATCTGCTGTTTCACTGAATTGTTCTCTGAGGCACTAGATTTCATGGATCTGAACTCTAAGAGATGATTCCACAGACACATCCCGAGCTTCATATTTAGATCATGTTTTTCAGGAAACATGATCAGGTGGAATCCATTTCCAATCCCAAACAATTTTAGGATTGTTCCCAAACAGGAGACGCTGGAAATTCTAAAAATTAGCAATTACTGGCTCTCTTTAGTTTAGCAGCCATTACTGTAGCTTATTTTTCTCCTCCCACACTTTAGTATAAGCAGCAGGAAGACAGAAGAAGGGTTTTTTTTTTACTTTAAGTTCTGGGATACATGTGCAGAATGCGCAGGTTTGTTACATAAGTATACATGTGCCATGGTACATTGCTGCACCTATCAACCCAACATCTAGGTTTTAAGCCCCACATCACTGGTCACTAGAGAAATGCAAATCAAAACCACAACGAAAAAAAGTTGTGTTTGTTTGAGACGGAGTCCGCTCTGTCACCTGTCACCCAGACTGGAGTACAGTGGTGCAATCTCAGCTCACTGCAAGCTCTGCCTCCCGGGTTCCAGTGATTCTCTTGCTTCAGCTTCCTGAGTAGCTGGGATTACAGGCGCCTGCCATCACACCCTGCAAACTGTTATTTTAGTAGAGATGGGGTTTCACCATCTTGGTCAGACTGGTCTTGAACTCCTGACCTCATGATCCACCTATCTCAGCTTCCCAAAGTGCTAGGATTACAGGCATGAGCCACCACACCCGGCCAGAAGAAGGTATCTTTAAAAGTTCCTGGAAATCAATTTAGCTTGATTACTCAATCTATTAGGTACATTTTTTTATTTTCCACATTCCCGTAGATGACAGAGTTGCTATACTTTCTGCCATCAAAGATTCCCTGTCAGACACAGTGGCTCACACATGTAATCCTGGCACTTTGGGAGGCCAAGGCAGGTGGATCACTTGAGGGCAGGAGTTTGAAACCAGCCTGGCCAACATGGTGAAACCTCATCCCTACTAAAGATAAAAAAATTAGCTGGGGGTGAAACCCCATCTCTACTAAAGATACAAAAATTAGCCAGGGGTGGTGGCAAATGCATGTAGTCCCAGCTACTCTGGAGGCTGAGGAATGAGAGCTGAGAATTGCTTAAATCTGTGAGGCAGAGTCTGCAGTGAGCTAAGATTACACCACTGCCCTGCAGCCTGGGTGACAGAGTGAGACTGTGTCTCAAAAAAAAAAAAAAAAAAATTCCCTATCTTCCAGATTCCAATAACATTTTTCTTACTTTTCAAGTTCCATCATTCTTCTACTAACAGTCTATTCATGGCACTTCAGGTTTTCACTAATACTCCCACCTCTCCTCACCCATAAGTTATAAAGCCTCTCTCACATTGTTAGATATTTATTTTGCGGCATTCCTACTTCCAGGTACAAAATTGTTATTAGTGATCTATTGCTATGTTACAAAGTACCCCCAAACTTAGCAGCTTAAAAAAGCAATAGATATTTATTATCTCACAACATTTCCCTGGGCCAGGAACTCAGAAGCATCTTAGCTAGGTTCTTCTGACTTGAGTCTCTCACATTAAGTTGCTGTCAAAATGTCAAGTATGCCCTTGGTCGCCTAAAAGACTAATGGGGTCGGCAGATTCATTTCTAAAATAACTGTCACATGACAGGCAAACTGATCCTGGCTGTGACAAGAGGCCTCAATTCCTCACTCTGGGGATCTTTCTATAGGGCCTCTTAAGTGTCCTTTTCACAAATGTTCCAAGAGAAAGCAGAACAGAAGCAGTGATGTATTTTAAGACCTAACATCAGAATTCACACCTCGTCATTACCACGATATCCAACTGTTACACTAGCCGGGAGTACTTAATGTGGGAGGGGCCTACACAATGGTATAAATACCAGTGTGCAAGAGTCTTTGCAGGCCACTTTGGAGGCTTCCTACAACAAACACTTAGCTTAGTATTACAAGCTGCCTTCAAACTCTTGGAACCTGGCAAATACTTAAGCTTAACTCTTTCTGTCAGGAGACACTTTCCTGGGTTAGAGAGCTAACTCCCACCCACCTCTACCCACCCACCAGCCCCATCCACCTCTAACAACCTCCCCTCACCCCCCAGCCCCCCCACCAGTCACCCACTCCTACCACCCCGCAAACCCAACTGTAGCGGATTTTTAGGTCTTTTACGTCCCTTTGGATTCATCTCTATGCTGGAAATTCATCAACTACTTGTGTAGCCGCAAAGTGATCTAGCTATATCTTCAGGGTTCATTTGAAAGATGAAGATCTTTTTCCTCCCAGACAGCATTTTTATAAAGGAACTAAAATAGTCCCACTTTAGCTCATTTCCATACCTTGGTCCATATTTTTGCTCTGATGAACTCTGGAAGTGCCGCTCCATCCCAACACACCTCTTCATCTGTCAACATCTAAAAAATCCAAGTATTTCTCTTTGGCTTTCTCATGTAGGACTGAGATACCAGTTTACAGGTTTGCCCTAGCTATAGGAGAAAAACATCACTGTCTAGCAGTCCTGATGAAGGCTCTCTCTTGTGAATCAAGGAATATAAAAAAGCTTCTGTTCCCACCCCCAGGGAGAAAGGATTCTTTGATTGGAAAATCAGACTCCAGGATTGCCCCCAAATAACAATTTGCTTCAAAGACCTATTTTCCATATATTATTTATACTTTACCTATTAAAGCTATGACCCAGTGATGTATTACAAAGAATATTAAATGTTTCTCTTCTAAATTCAGACAGATTCCCTCTAAAATGTAAAATATCATTTAAATATTGCTTCCTTTTGGTATTTTCACATCTGTTGCCTCACTCTTCCTATATAACACTTTTTTTCTAATTTTAAATACTTATTCATTCATAAATCTGTTAATTAATGTTCTTCAAGTTTTAAGAAATAGAGAAATACCCAGTTTATTTCAGGTCACATAAAAATACACAAGGATAGTAATAATATATATGCCCCAAGTTGGTCAAGCTGCTGCACACGAGCATTATAAGGCTTGAAATGATGACTACTTCTCTTCTTCCCATGATACAACATCAACTCTCCAGACCCAAGTACAGACCTGAAGACATGGTTATCATGTCCTTCAAGATGGCATGGATATTTGATGCTGTCTATGTTATGCTGAAGTCTCTCTTCTGTTTTGTCTCTCTCTCTCTCTCTTTGTCCCCCACCCCCATCTCAGTGTGTGCACCCTGTTGCTTTTCACATTGCAGTTTTTTCTTTTATTCACTGCTCTAGATTCTTCTTTCCATCTCTGTGTGTTTGTGTTCTTTTAGTTTATGTTCAAATTTTCCAAAGAAAGAGTACTCTTATTGGGAGTTCTCAAATCAGGATACCTATCTTGGGCTTCTGGTTTTAGTAATATAGAGGTTAGATGATTTCCTTTAGTTCATGAAACAATGCTGTGTTCAGAGAAGTAGGAACAGGTGACTCAAACATACCTTCTCCCCTGTGGCCACTGTCCTCATAGAGAAGTTGAACTTAACAGGCTCATTCAACAGTGGCCTCCATCTCTGACTGCCCATAAGCCTACACTGCAATGTTTTAGAAACTAAAAATGCCTCAGTAGTATATCTAAGAGAATGTTATGTTACAGGCCTGAAATAGGGCCTACAAAAGTATAAATTTACACAAAAGTTTGGTGCAAAGCCACAGTTGAAAATCACTAAATTAGAACCCAATTGGCTCTTTCCACATGCATAAAAAATGTATGTTGAATCATTTTACACTGCCAGAAATAACTAATTGATTTATATAGCTCTTTTAGAGCTATATAAATAAAACTCTTTTATATAAATAAAAGCTCTTTTAGAGCTATATAAATAAAACTTTCTTATTTATCTTTTTATCTTTTCTATTTATACATTTTATTTCTTTTTAGTTTCAGGGTACATGTGTAGGATGTGCAGGTTTGTTACATAAATAAAGGTGTGCCATGGTGGTTTGCAGCCCCTATCAATCTCTCTCGTAGGTATTAAGCCCGGCATACATTAGCTATTTTTCCTGATACTCTCTTCCCACCACTGCCCTCCCCCAACAGGCCCCAGCGTGTGTTGCTCCCCTCCCTGTGTCCATGTGTTCTCAATGTTCAGCTACCACTCATAAGTGAGAACATGTGGTGTGGTGCTTGGTTTCCTGTTCCAGAACTAGTTTGCTGAGGATAATGGCTTCCAATTCCATCCATGTCCCTGCAAAGGACATGATCTCATTCCTTTTTATAGATGCATATATTTCGTGGTGTATTGTACCACAGTTTCTTTATAATTTTTGTTTTAAGAAATGAATGAATTTTAATTAAATAAAATGCAAGCCAAATTATATGACCCCAAATAAAATTTAGTCGAGTAAAATCACATTGTAACATCATTTGTGAGGCTCTTCTCCAACTCCTTGGTTAAACAAAAAACTAAATGAAAAGATCACATATTTATTAACATTCTATATAAGCATCTAGTGTAATTTATGTTTTGCTTTTTAAAAAATGAAAATCTTACATTTATCATGTTTCTTGGTGACTTGGAGTAGCTAGCAAAAACACTGAGATAGGTAGAACCATATTATTTCATAAAGAAGAAAAGTGGTGTAGTCATGATCCATAAACTAAGAAGACATTTCAAAACACACTATAACTGTATACTTATGAGGAAATAAATTATTTACAATTTTAAAAATAATCTAGGATGTTAGAAATTCTGGATATTCTAGAGACGTTTGTGGCTAGTTATCTTTCTAATGCACTTTTCTAAAGCTTTCAAAATCAGGTATTCTGTTTCAGACTAGCTTTTAATCTGCTGTGGAGGTCCAATCTTTCCACTGAGAAAACTAGAAAAGATAAACATTTGAATAAAATTAAATAAAGTTTTTCTTTACAGATATCAGATATAATTTACAAAGTAACGATCCTGGAGGAAGGAAAACCAGAGAAATGGGTCCTATATTTTATTTTTAACAAATTGTCACAAAGACTGTTGGGAAGATAAGAAAGTACGTTTAGGACTCTTGGGGTTAGAGAGAAAAAAAAATGGAAGACCTACTAAAAACAAAAATAGGATACTGGTAAATAATTTAATTGGAATCCCAAAAGCATTCAGCCTATGATTAAGGATGAAATCAGAAATAGTTTAGATCTCAAAAAACTTAAGCCCCTATTTGAATTGTCTTGATCTCTGGATTTATCCCTATTTAGCTGCCTATCATAAAGTATGCAAAGTAAATCTTGTGCAAAGAAACAACACCTTAGGATTCAAACCATATTTACAAACTTTTGTATACAACCTAGAATTCAGTTAAAAAAAAAAAACAGACTGTAAAAGAGATGAATCTTGGTGGAGATCAAAGGGAAAAAGACAACAGAGAAAAACCACAGGAACTATAGATAATGATTTAGCAGGCCTACACTTTAAAATAATTATGGTAAATATTTATAAGAAGTTAAAAGAGAATATTTTGGTTAGAGACTTGAAAACTATTACAAAGGAACTAGGATTTGGCTGTATGGACCAACAGCAAAATCGTAAAGTAGGAAGTGTTCTAAGCTCTTGTTCCACCACAGAAACAGCAAAAAGAAAAAAAGAGAGAGAGAAAAGAAAATCAAAAAGTAGTTGAATTGACCTCATAGACATAACCAACTTTAAGCTTAATAATAACCAAAATAAAGAAAGAGAAAGAGAGAAATAGAGAAAGAGAGAGAGAGAGAAAGAAAGAAGAAAAAGAGAGACGCTACTTCTAAAAAGGTAGGAATTTGATGGTGTTTTTATTTGCCTTGCCTGTCTCTCCCCTGTGTGACCTGAACTTGGTCTGAGGAGACTGCAGGGAGCAAAGCAGATCTTGTGATGTTTTAGTCTGTCTGGGATGCCTGGGGACAGACAGAAAGAAGGGGAAGCTACAATTATGATGATTTGTTGAAAGTTGAAAGTTTTCAATAAACAAATTTTTGGGTCTCCTCTACCTCTCTGTATAGCTGCCAAATTGCTATTCCCTAATTGTGACAAAAATGATGTGACATTTTCTGGACTGGAGAATTAACAGATCAAATTAAGAGTATGTGTAGTGTACTGAAAACACAAAAATTAAACACATATCTGCATTATGGATGCTGGAATTCTCAGTCCAGTTCTTATATTTTGCCAAAGAATACTGGCAACTAATTAAAATGGAGAGTCAGTCTTATTTAGAGAAAATGGTTTGCTCAAGTTAAAAGATCATATGATAGAGGTAATAGAGGTTCTCTAAATGTAAAAGCAATATTATTCTCAAGTGACACTCATACATTTGAATTCAGCTCCATAAATGTAAAACACTAGTACTCAACCAAAGATTAGCAGGCTTCTGTGGAAATATAAGGTCAGAGAATGAAATAGAAAAAATAAAATAAAGGGAACTTTGTCAAAATAGAATCTATTCAGGAAGAAGAACACTTACAGTAAAATAAATTAATTTTTAAAAATTTGAAAATGGAATCCTACAATTAATACCAGAGAGTGAAGAGATTTAATTGCAACCACAAACTTAGAAGAGGATAATACCAAAAAAAAAAAAACCCTAAAAAAATACTGTTTTCAATATGATTACACGATAAAATTATACTGTCGTTGAATACAGAGAAATGTCCTTACTTTTTCTGAAATGAGAGAAAAAGCATGGTTTTATCCTGACCGGCCAGATTCTTTTGAAAGGGAAAATTTGATATGGATGAAAGAGGGAAAACAAAGACATTCTCAATTTTGTTTCCCGAGCTTTTGGAGTCCAATAAAAATAAATAACCAGGCCAATGTTATGTAATTTTTGCCCTATGTTTTTTTCTGTTTCAGGTCCTATGTTTAAGTCTTTATTTTGAATTGATTTTGTTCACGGTGTAAGATAAAAGTCCAATTTTATTCTTCTGCACTGGTTATCCAGTTTTGCAAAGCGTATCCCCATTGTATGTTTTTGACAGCTCTGTCAAAAGCAATTGACTGTAAATGCATGAGTTCATTTTGGGGCTCACTATTGTGTTCCATTCATTAATATATCTATTTTTATGCTGGTATTATGCTATTTTAATTACTATAGGTTTGTAATATACAGATGATGCCCTACTTACAACAAGGTTATGTCCCAGTAACCCCAATGTAAAGTGTAAAAATTATAAGTCAAAACATCCAAGTTGGGAACTATTTATAATTTACCTGACTTTGTAGTTTGATGCTTCCAGTTTTGTTCTTTTTGCTCAAAATCTCTTTGACTGTTTAGGTTTTGTGTATGTGTGCATTTGTGTGGTTCCATTATGACTTTGGGGATTATTTCTCCTATTTCTGTAAAAACAAAATGGTATTGGAATTTTCATGCAGATTGCATTGAATCTGTAGATCAAGTTGGGTAGTATGGACATTTTAACAATATTAATTATTCCAAACCATGGACACAGAATATTTTTTCATTTCCTTGTATATTCTTTAATTTCTCTTATTAAAGTTCTGTAATTTCATAAGACCTATATTATTTCACCTCCTTGGTTAAATTTATTCTTAAGTATTTTATTTTGTGTTGCTATTATAAATGCAATTATTTTCTTAATTTCTTGTTTGTTAATTGGTTGTGTCTTGTTTCTTAAGATAGTTTTTTGTTAGTGTAAAGCAATGCTACTCATTTTTGTGTGTTGATTTTGTATCCTGCAACTTCACTGTATTTTTTATTTGTTCTAAAAGGTTTTAGAAGTGGGGGAATCTTTAGACTTAGATGTTTACATGTTGTCAACAAGTAATAACAATTTCACTTCTTCCTTTCCTATTTAGGTGCCTTTTAGTTATTTCTCTTGCCTAATTGCTCTGGCAAGGACATTCATTACTATATGGAATAGAAATGGTGAGAGTGGCCAATGTTCAGACAACAAAAACAAAATAACCAATGAGATGGCATCAAGCTAAACATCTTCTGCACAGCAAAGGAAACAATGAAGTTAACGGACAACCTACAAAATGAAAGTAAACTTACAAGCCACACATTTAATAAGGGGTCTATATTCAAAATATACAAGGTCCTTAAACAATTCAATAGCAAGAAAACAAATAACTCGATTAAAAATAGGCAAAGGACCTGAATAGACCTTTCTGCAAAGAAGACATGCAAATGGCCAACAGATACATTGAAAAATGTTAAACATCACCAATCATTAGAGAATGCATATTAAAACCACAATGAGTTATCACCTCATACCTGTCAGATGACTACTATCAGAAAGACGACAGATGAGGCTGGGTGTGGTGGCTCATGCCTGTAATTCCAGAAGTTTGGGAGGCCAAGGTGGGTGGATGACCTGAGATAAAGAGTTCGAAACCAGCCTGGCCAGCATGGTAAAACCCTGTCTCTACTAAAAATACAAAATTAGCTGGACATGGTGGTGCATGTCTGTAATCCCAGCTACTCGGGAGGTTGAGGCAGGAGAACTGATTGAACCTGGGAGGCAGTGGCTGTAGTGTGCCGAGATCCTGCCATTGCACTCAAACCTGGGCAACATGAGTGAAAAACACTATTGTCAAAAAAGAAGAAAGGAAGGAAAGAAGGAAGAGAGAAGACAGATGATAACCATTAGCAAGGATGTGGAGAAAGAGGAAGTCTTGCACACTGCTGGTGGGAATGTAAATTAATATGACCATTATGAAAAATAGTATATAGCTTCCTCAAAAAACTAAAACTACAAAGAAAATGTGGTACATATACACAATGAAATACTATTCAGCCCTAAACATAAGAAGATTATGTCATTTGAGACAAGCTGGATGAATCTGGAGGACACCATGCTAAGTAAAATAATTCAGACAAAGAAAGACAAATACTGCATGTTCTCACTTATATTTGGAAACTAAAAAATGAACACATATAGAAACAGAGAGCAGAGTGGTGGCTACCAGAGTCTGGGGAAGGAGGAAATGTTGGTCAAAGGGTAAAATGTTTCAGTTAGACAGGAGGAAAAAATGATAAGGGTTTGAGTGATGAATATATTAATTAATTTAATTCAATAATAACACATCGTATAATTGTAGCATCACTTTGTACTACATAAATATATACAATTATAACTTGCCAACATCCAATCAAATTATTTTAAATGATGGTCTTAAATAAGATAGAGGAAATTGGATTTGGTGTTCAAGTTGAGGAATAGGTTTTCGAGCAGAGTGTGGATGGTTTCTCAGTACATCTGTGGGACCAGACAGGAAGGCTCAGTGGTTGGATCAGATGCTAGTAGGTAGACAGACGTAGTTCTATGAATCAGGGGATTTCTGCTGAATGTTTCAGTTGTTTCACTGGAAGTGTCATTAAGGCTATCAGCTGAAAGTAAGAATAGAGAAAAAGTTGAGATTGAAGAGAAAGGAAGAATGTGAAATAAGCTTCTAGGAGAGTGGGAAAACAAATAGACTATAAAAGTAGCATGTGACCCTCTGGTCATTTGAAGTTTTGAGCCATGAATTTAAAGCAAGACTAGTCAGTTGTATTGTTTGTATTACTCTGCTCATTTTCAGCTGCACAAATGCCTTCAAAACTCTCAAAAAAAAAATTATTTCCCACCTAGAGTTCTATACATCTCCAAATTTTTATTAAGAGTCAGGATGAGATAAAAATAATTTTAAACACACAGGTTTTGAAAAAAGTGACTTCCCATGCATGCATTCCAAGGAAATACTGAAGGATGTACTCCATCAAGATGAGGATATAAACTAAGAAAAAGAGAGCTATGAGATAACAAGAAACACGAAATCAAACGTGGATAGCAGTGAAGGGAATCCTTCAATATATGTGAAGGGAGGGGCTGGCATGACATCTGTTCTCTAAGAATAGAGGGCAGTCAAATCATACTAGAAGGAGTATTGCTTCAGGAAAATGACACAGACAGAATATATAAAATAACTAAGTGTCTTTAGAGGAGATTCAGGAAATTTTTAGAAAGTGGTTACTGATGAGTACCTAAAGATATGAAAATTATTAGTGCCCAGGGAAATCAAAAGGTTTCTAGGAGGGAAAAGTAATTATAGTTTATTGGCTAGGTCATTTGTAAGCAGTGTTTATGTAATAATAATATAAATACAGAATGGAAGTCTTATAAAAATTCCATATAACAATATCAGAATGTTGGGGGATAGAAGGATCATTCATGCATGGTGGAAATAGCAACTAGAGAACTAAAAATATCTAAATTCTTACATTAAAAAGGAGGCCAGCTATTAATAATTCAGGCTGAAAAATAAAACCGCTGCAATCTAAGCATTTTATTTAGAAATTTAGATCAATACCAAAATTATTATTCAATAGAGGTGAAATTAGTTGTCTCTGGAATGGGAGCAGGGGGAAAGGAAGAGAAATTTGCTTTCCTCCAAGAAATGACATAGAACCATTTTACTCATTATGGTAGCACATAACTGTGTGCAAGAAAAAGAGCACAAATAGAGGAAGTAGCACACTTGAAAGAAATGGAAGATAGTTCAAAGTAGCTGCAGGGTAGAATGCGTGCAGTGGTGGTTAAGCCAATTAAAAGAGAAAAGTAGGTTGTGAGAAAAACGTCAAACTAAGAAATTATTACTTCATTCAAGAGAATATAAGAAATCATTGAAAGTAATGAGGCAAGAAAATTATATAATCAGATTTGTGCAAAAATGATTCTAAGAGCAGTGTAGATTGTAGTTTGGAAGGTACAAGGTTGAAACATGGAAATGAATGAGCCACATTACTGAATTTTTTCAGAAAGACATCAGGACCTTAGGCTGTCTGTTTCCTTTCAGGCTATGTGTATCTATTCTACTTCCATATCCCTTACCTTTGCCTATTTCTTTTTCTACTTCTCCTTAAGGTTTATTTTATTCTCTAAGGCCAATAATAGAAGTGAAGATTTTGTGTGTGTGTGTGTGTGTGTGTGTGTGTGTGTTACTGCTACAGCGTATGCATAACATGAATATTTTTTCTGAAAATGAATACATATTAATGCTCCCTACTTAATTTAAAAGATGTGTGTGTATATATATATATATACAATTTTTTTCCATAACAGTATTTTCATATATATATATATATATATATATATATTTTACAAAGTGGATAATTGTTTTTTTGTGGGTCAGTGGTCTCTGTATAAAATATATTGTCTAAAATGTTATCTAAGCCCTAAATTGGAGTTTTAGGAAAAAAATAGAAAGATATAACATTATTCATTGAAAAACATCCCTGATGCTAAAGGTCAATCCTAATATCCTTAGTGGGACCTAAAATATGAACTAATGCCCAGCGTTTTGCTTGATTTCTCATATAAAATCTAGGCTGAAGGATCCAGCCATTTGAATCTGATCAGCCATGGGTGGGACCTCTCCCTGATGCTATTTATCTCTCTGTGTATGATGCCCCAAGTCCTTCCCTTAGAAATTCTTTCATTAACTGTTCATTTTGGCTCTCTCTGCTTCTGACATGATCATTTTTCTTCCCTGTGTTACTGCTATTTTATTTTCTAGTCTCTCTCTCCCCTTTCTAGAATGCATCTGAGTTTCACATTTCTAGAGCTCACTAATTTTTTGTTGTTAATCAGATCTTTTGCCTTCCATGGATATGGGTCTGTGTACCAATTCCCACTGCCCCCATTTATCATATTTTTGGTTTTCTGTATTTGTTCTTTATTTTAAAAAAGCTGCCTTCTCAGTTATTTTCCTGCTTTTAGTAATCAGCAAAGCAAAGCAGACAGGTAAACTGAACAATGACGAGAAGCTAAAATATAACATGATTGTTTGAAAACATTATTTAAATTCTGTATTAAGTCAAAGTAGCTTTCATTCAGCAAATAGGTTAGAAGCTCCTAAAAGCAGGATTCTCTCACAAGACCATGTTTTAAATCAGTGTTAAAGATAAATCATGACTTAACCAATGTAAATATCTGGACTTGCTCTGATATACAGGAGGCTGTGCACTCCTATATATCAGGAGGCTGTGAAGATATAAAGGCAACCAAAATGCAGGTAGCTCATGACTTCCTAGGTGCCACTGCTAAACAGAGGGTCAAGATGTGAAGCAGGGATTCTCTGAAAGAGGCAAAGTTCTTCTCGAGGAAGTTACAATAGCCTGTCTGTGATCAAATGTATCCAGTGGAGAATGGTAGTACAGAGCTAGGACCCAAGCATCAAACTCACTTGGACTTAATTTTGACTCTACCATTTTATACCTGTGAGTAAGTTGTTTTGTTTGTTTGTTTGTTTTTTGAGTGGGAGTCTCACTCTGTCTCCCAGGCTGGACTGCAGTGGCATGATCTTGGCTCACTGCAACCTCTGCCTCCTGGGTTCAAGCAATTCTCTACTTCAGCCTCCCAAGTAGCTGAGATTACAGGTGCCCACCACCACGCCTGGCTAAATGTTGTATTTTTAGTAGAGACAGGATTCACCATCTTGGCCAGGCTGGTCTTGAACTCTTGACTTCGTAATCCACCCGCTTCAGCCTCCCACAGTGCTGAAATCACAGGCATTAGCCACCTCACCCGACAAGTTTCTTACTGAAATAACACCCATAGAACACTTTCCCCAAGCAGGGAACATTATATGTAATCAGTAAGTGTGAACTATTATTATTCAATTTAGAAATGATATGCCAGCCCGGCATGATGGCTCATGAGTGTAATCCCAGCACTTTTGGAGGCCAAGGAAAGCAGATCACCTGAGATCAGGAGTTCAAGACAGGGCTGGCCAACATGGTGAAACCCCATCTCTACTAAAAATACAAAAATTAGCCAGGTGTGGTGGTGGGCGACTGTAATCCCTGTTACTCAGGAGGCTGAGGTAGGAGAATCACTTGAACCTGAGAGGCAGAGGGTACAGTGAGCTGAGATAGTGCCACTGAACTCCAGCCTGGGCAACAGAGTGAGATTCTGTCTCAAAAAAAAAAAAAAGAAAAAGAAAAAAGAAAAAGAAAGAAAGAAAGAAAGAAATGATATCCCCATTGAAATCTCCAAAGAAACATATGAAAATGTATTTTATGTGTGGCCATGGTTATAAGACCAAATTCAATTCAGAACCAATCATATATAAAGATGCCTAGTAAGAATTAGGGAGCAGGTTATAGAAAAATGGGCTGTTCAAAACGCTGAAAAACAGGATGCAGAAATTATCCAGGCACTCCTCCTTTCTACCTCTTTTTACTTGTCCAGATGAGGACACAGCTCTATTTATTTGATGCAGAAAACTGGAGAGACCCGTGTTTGTTAATATGTCTTTAAAGTAAATATCATAGAATTATTGTGTTCTTTTGGATTGCCTTTGAAAGCCCCAATATTAAAAGAAAAAGGAAGAACTGCCTATCTAAATCTAGGGAGACTTTTTAGTCAATATCCCCAGATGTTTTGAATTCCTTTTGGAATCAAGGGGCAAGCAAAATACATTTTGAGATAATCTGGATCCCCTCCTGCTCTTAACTAAACCACTGAAAGTCCTCAATGTTCAATGGATGTAGTACTAAAGCAAAAGCCACTAAAGCAATTTAAATTGGAATCAGGAGGGCATCAGCAAATTGCAGGAAGAAACCACATGGTAAAAACATTCAAGTGAAGACTCAGTGGCACAGAGAAAGAAAATTTTGGGTAGTTGCTCCTAAAGGGAGACATACTTCTATGGTTTGAATGTGTTCTGTCCAAAATTCGGATATTGCCAACGTGATGGTATTAAGAAGTGGGCCTTTAATGTGTCACTAGGTCATGAAGTCTCCTCCCTCGTGAATGTGGTTAAGGTCTCCATAAAAAAGGTTTCCTGCAAACTTTCAGCTTAAGGGCCCTTCCACCTTCCTCCACACGAGGAAACATGTGGAGGAAACATCTTCCCTCTGGAAAATGCGGCCCTCACTGGACAACAAAACCTGCCATTACCTTGATCTTGGATTTTTCAGCCTCCAGAAATGTGAGAAAATAAATTTCGGTTCCTGATAAACTACCCAGTCTCAGGTATTTTGTCACAGCAGTACAAATGGACTGAGACACATAGCAAATTTCATCTCTGTTCTTTAGCAGTGGACCATTTGAAAGTAGGGCAATCCAAATTCCTATCCCCTGGCTTTACTTACCCTAGTTAGCTAAGACAGAGGATACAGCTGAGGACCTTGAAAGGAGTTGAAAAATGCAAGGGAAGTGGGAGCAGCTCTGAAAACCCCCTCAAGTCTCCTTTAGACTTTCAGGAGGTAACTTTGCAGATGGAAAAATTGGATGGATGTAGCAATGTAGGGGCAGAGTACCGACAGTTTGCTGGAGAAAGAGGCTAAGTTAAAGAGAAGAGTGGGGACAAGGAACCACAAAACAAGGAAAGTTAACTATATGCCAAGGTTTTATGTCACATTGGTGGTTATAATTTAAGGACAAATCTATTTCCATTTATCTTTCCTTAATGAGTGGCTCAGGAGAAGACTTTTCAATATAAAATTTTTAACTGTAAGTTACATTCTACCAATAAATGTGGACCTATGCTTTCCACTGAAAGAAAATTCCAGACTTAGTATTTGACCAAGAGTATTTGGCTAAGGGTGTAACTATTCAGAACTACAAGCCTTATTATTTCAGTAGTGATCCATGAAATATGAGAGAAAAAAAAAAAACAAAAACAAAGAAAAAATTTAAACAGAAAAACCCACCAAATCAAAAAAACTAAGAATAAATAACTCCTATGTTTTGAACTGGATTTTATTTAGGGAAGAAAAAAATTTTACTGAGCTGAAGTTACATGAGACAAAGGGAATGGCTAGGGATGTGTCAGATTTCTCTAAGAAGTCCTTTCCTCTTTCTCCTTTGGTTCATTTTAGAGTTTTGTAGAGTAAACATTTATTGTATTGGAGGAGTACAACTGTTAGGTTAATTAGTAAGGATATGTTAAATCAAAAAATTTAGCAGAGTGCTGACATTAGTGGGGGAAACAAAGGAACTGAGGTGGAGAAAATGAAGGGCTCAAACTGCTCATGAAGAACATCACAGGAAATACACAGGACTAGGTTAAACAGGAGAGGAGTGGAGTTTACCTACATTGTGTTTGTAGTCAGATTACCTACATTGAGAACAGCTTTGTACTCAGATCTGGATTCACAGGTCGTCACAACTGGAGGCATGTCCACACATCCTGATCTGGAAGAAGTCACAGTACTTCAAACAAACTTTCCTAATGTGAAAGAAGCAACAAGAGAGATGGGTAGATGAGAATCAAACAAGGCCCTGCCAACAAGAAGAGTCTCTCCACTTTAGTGCAAATAAAAGAAAGTACAAATAGTCAGGAAGAAGAGATTTTAGGCGTGGACGTAGGGCGTTGCAACTTGGGATAGCTCAACTTGGGATAGCTTCAACTTGGGATAGCTCAACTTGGGATAGCTCAAGGGAGTGTCAATGTTCTTGGTAATGATTTTTAGGCAAGATAGTCACTATAGAGCTGTTTACGATTTTGGTAACTTGTGTATTGTTTTACATATTTCTGTATTCCTGGAGTGTTTTACTAAAATGCACTTTAAAAATGAATTCTTATCAGTGCCACTACACAGATCCAAGGAGGAAATTGAAAGCCAGGTTGGCTTATTTATATTTTGGTAAAATTACAATCTATGATAGGAGAATTACTGGACCTCAAGTAGACTGCTTTAGGCACATATGGCTTGTCATGATAATGTATAACAATTATATCAAAGCTGGTGTTAAAAGAAAGGGGAAATTTTAGATTAAGAAGCTCTCTTACTAGAGAAAGGTAAAAATAAATGTAGTAAAGAAGAAAACTGAAATAATGAACTTTTTGTGGAATAGAGGACTCTTGTTATTACTTCAGTGCTCTCGGTGGCCCTTCTTCTATTGTCATGTCTCTTCTATTCCCAACTTTTCCATGAAACACTGTGATGTGCAAGACTACTACACATAAAATTAGCCTCCACTAACGAGGATCAAGGCTCTGATTCTTGTGGAGTCACTGAGTTCACATTTAGTGCAACAGAACTCAATATTGTTCTGGAATAGCTTGCTGTTATTGGAAAGCATGGATAATGTTCAAAGATGTGTGAAAATGGCCACAAGAACTAGCTTCAAAGTGCTCCTACTCGTCAAACTATGATTAGAGCATAAACTGAAAAACAAAGGTTTGCTGCCAATTAGAAGCACTGAAAGATCTTAATTCCATGATGTTGCCCACAAAGTTAACTAATACAAAAAGATGTAACAAAGCAAAGCCACAACTACCAACAGAGTTGGCTAAACATAGAAAACATAATCCTTTGTGAATTGCAGATAAATAGATTTGAAGCAGCAGTCTTTGGATCAAACTGAGAGTTAAATCCACCCAGATAAATGGGTCTGAAATCAGAGTGGAAATGTGAACTGCAAAGAAATGTCAGAGAAAAAGCTGAGTTATTACCCAGGGAAAACTAGCTAATTTTTTTTCTTCCTGAATAATTATTTAATTTTTGCTGACACTGAATTTGGATCAAACATGAGAGTCTTGAGATTTTTAAAACCTTCTGTCATATGAAAGGCATATTCTTCTTGAATGGTATTATAAAACTGATTGTTTAAAGAATATGACATGGCAAAATTTGAGTTTTCTTGATCATAAGACACTCTTTCTTTCAAAAACAGTATTATCCACAAATATGAAGCCCTATTAAGGACAAGAGGGCTCAGGAGAACCCCTTTCTCACACTATTTCTCTATCTCCATGAAAACTTTATTCATGATAAGATATTGTATCCTTTGAAATGTATCTAACCTTAAGTATATATGTGTGTGTATACCAAACATATGTATGTGGCTTATTCCCACTAGTCCATAACTCAGCCAAAACTTTGCAGAAAATACTTTGAGACTTCCACTGGAAAACATGAACCCACTTCAGCTCTCCATGCTGCAGTGCCATAATTTCTATGCTACAATTTCATCTTCAGAGGAAATTGGGGAATGGTTATAGGGTTCTAGTAGGGATGTATCCGAATCCCTCATCCATGCCTCTCTTTCACTCTTCCTTTTAACACAGGATGGGTCATCACTTTCTTCTTCTTCCTCAAAGGGTGGCTGGAGAGAGTGATGTCAGAAAGCTTGTACTTCCTTAGGGTGAGGAATGCAACATTCCAAAATCTCTAATCTTAGAATGTGATCCATTCTAAGGAGCTAACAGAGCTCTTTTGCCCCAATAGATTTTTCTGCAAGCCAAGTCCATGTGGCGTGTCTCGATATCCTTAGCATTGTTAAGCTCTAGTTTACTTATCATAAAACTCAGTAACAGGAAAATAGGCAAATAAACACATTTTAAATGAGCTTGTATTCAATATAGAAATAGAGCCACAGTGAGTCTCAGTCTGCCCAAGACACACTCATGGCTCTAATGCTGTGTGAGCTGTGTGTAATGATTTCCCTTTGGGAAAAACGTATTAAGATCCAAAATATTAAGTTTATTTTCTATTTTAATAAGACTATGTACTCTAACAGAATTTCAATTTTAACTGTTTTCAACAACAAAAACAAACATATTCTCCAGAGTCCTATCTAGTAGATTTCAGGGAGACCTTATCTTTAGCTGGAGCAACTGAACCTCTTTGGGTGCTGCACTGAAAGTATTTACACTCAGTGAAGTTTCCTTCTGTAACAGCCAGAAATAAATGTACTTCCTAGAAGATTTGCCCTGGCACCCAGGGGACTAGTACTGAATGCTATGTGTAGAACTAATATGGTCTGGTTGTGTCCCCACCAAAATATCATATTGATTTCCCACATGTTGTGGGAGGGACCCAGTGGGAAGTAATTGAATCATGGGGGCGGGTCTTTTCCATGCTATTCTCGTGATAGTGAATAAGTCTCACAAGACCTGATGGTTTTATAAGGGGGAGTTTTCAGGCACAAAGTCTCTTCTCTTGTCTCCTGCCATGTGAGATGTGCCTTTCACCTTCTCCCATTATTGTGAGGCTTCCCCAGCCATGTGAAACTATAATCCCATTAAACCTCTTTCTTTGGTAAATTGCTCATTCTTGGACATGTCTTTATTAGTAGCATGAAAACAGACTAATATAACACTCAAAGGCTAGAACATTTTCACATCATTTTTTTACATACTTTTAATTTTTTTTCTAAAACATTTAAGGAATGCATAAAACAAGTAAATTTTAACTAGGAGATAAGTCCAAGTGTGTGAGTGTGGTTTGCAGAATAATGGCTCCCTGAAGAAACCCAAGACCAAACCCCTAAAATCTGTGTATATGTACTTTACATGGCAAGAGACTTCACAGATGTGATTATTATCTTGAATTATCTGGGCAAGCCCAATGTAATCACAAGGGTCGTTTCCTTTTGAAAGGAGGGCAAGAGAGTCAGAGTCTGAGGAAACATAATGAGGAGAGTAGCGAAGAACAGGAGAGAAGACAGGAAGAGAGAGAGAAACAGATATGGAGGTGCTGCCCTTTAGGCTTTGAAGATGGAGGAAGGGCTTGTAAGCTAAGGAACACAGGCAGATTCTAGAAACTGGAAAAGGCAGGGAAGAGCATTCTCTTCTGCAGCCCCAGAGCCTACAGAAGGAAACACAGCCTTGCTGACACCTTGATTGCAGGACTTCTGATCTGCAGGCAGTGTAAGACAATAAATTTGTGTTGTTTTAAGTCACTATATTTGTTGAAAGTTGTTATAGCAGCAATAGAATACTAATATAATGAATCAAAGTAAAGGGTCAAAAATACTATAAATTTCTAATTGTGAACAAAAAACTGCAATTCTGTTTGTGTTTGGGGTTCTAAGTGAAAACTTAATCAGTTGGAACCTGACAGCCACCACTGTGCCTAACATAGAAAAGACACATAATATATGACTATTAAGTGTTAACTAGTTTGTAAAATTATGGAAGATATAAAAGAAACAAAATAGCCATGCATATAGAGTTTAAGAATAAGTAATTTTACTTTTCAGAAATGCAGACTCTGAAGAAAGATATGATCAAAATTATTAACTCCAAAAATCCCATGACCTTGGTTGGATGACCTTTTTCCAGTATCTTTTATGAGTAAATATTGGATTGTTTGAAGACACAGAATAAATAGCAACATGATTTTGGATATTTGTTTCCTTTCCCTTTCCCTTCAGCTTTACATAAACCAAACTTATTCCACTTAGGAACTACACAAACAGTTGAAGGAGGAATGAAGGTTGTAGCAAGCATATTTTCCAAGAGAAGTATTTTTTTTTTTGCATTTGAAATTAGCCACAGCTTAGCAACATCAGCTTCAGAAACATTTATACCGAGCGAAGTGCTGCATATGCTGTTGTGCTTGATGTACCGAAACAGCACCAAGCAGGGGCACCCAACAGAGTAGGAAAAGGAGAATCTCGAAACACGGTTATTTTCCTGTTGTTGCTGCTGTTCAGTTGAGAGTATCATGCCTGTAGCATTAGTTCAGTATTGGAGAAAGCATATGATCTTTATGTTTAACTATGAGATGGTGCCTACAATTTGGGGGCTCATTATTATTAATAAAGATTAGTTTCCAAAATTGAAAAATAAGGAACTGCAGCTCATCTCATGAATCCAGTGCAATTTCCCTTCTCAAATTGTCAAAACGGATCCATACTGTCTCTATTTCCCTCTTGAATTTTCCGGAATGGTAGGGCAGGGAGCAGGTTTCCAAGTCTGTTTAGGGCAGAGGATAGCTCAACTCACTCTTCTTTCCTCTAACAATATGAGGAGTACTTGATCTATTTTCTCCTTCATTGAATGCCCTTTAGTACTAACTTCCAGATAACTCCTTTTGCTCACTGAAGATAATGAGATTTGCCAAACATCATATGCAAAATAGCTGGGAAAACACGTGGTTTGATTTCTAAACAGAGTAAAGTGAAGCAAGGGCAGCACCTAAACATCCATCCCAGGACACTTTTCTTTCCACTAAAACGTTAGAGACTCACTGTTGTCCCCCTGCAGAGGGGGGGTTTTGTTGCTGTGGGGCTGATGCTGGAGAACATACAGACATCACAAATGCCATCTTGGATAGATTTTTGTTCCTTCAACCTGCTCCCTCCTGTGGTTCTTGGAGGGAGTTTTCAGTGCAGAAGAGACAGCTTTTGGGAGATGAAAAAACAGAGACTTTCGAACAAAACATATTTGGGTCAATCACAGTCCTGCTATTTTCTGGTTATACCTTGAATATAATAGATATTCACACTGAGATTTGGCTTAATCATCTGCTAGAGAAAGTATCATGGCATAGCTTGCAGCATTGTCATAGGGTGACAGAAAGAGAAAACCCTCATTACCATCTTTTACATTCTAGAGAGATGATGAGCTATTACTAAAATCCATAGACATTGCTGTATTGCTAGCATCTGCTTATCCTTTTAGGTTCCATCTATACTGTTTAATATTTTCACAACCGCATACATTGCCTGTGACTAAGATCACAACAGCCTCTTGAGAGACAAAGGATGCTACTACCAAAATCTGGTCAATCAAGTACATGCTGTTTGGAAAGGAGTGGGAGGATTCTCTTATTAAACAATGGAAAGAAAAAAGCCAATTTTCTATGTAGAAAAAATTGTGACCTGGTTAATTCTGAACAGGCAGGTAAACAGAACAAATCACTTGTCTGCTTAGCAAACTGCAGGTCTGACTAGTAACATTACCTTTGGAATTCTGACTTACCCTGCTATGTCCACATGTGCTGGTGATTGGTGACCACACTGTGCATTTCCCTGATAACCGTGAACTCTGTTATAAATCCTCAAACACAACGGCTTTGTTTGGGGGTCTGAACCTCTCGAAGAGTGACTGCCCTCTGGTGGTAGCTGTCATCCTCACACCCAAATGTTTGTTGGGTTTTTTTTGTTTTTCTTTTCACTTCTGTTCCACAGCAGAAAGTCAACATGGCTATTTCACTTAGTTTCTCTGGGCACAGCTCCCTGTACAGACTTCTAGGGGGTGGGAAACCACTGACTTTGAACTGAATGTTTTCTTCCTAGATTTCTGTTTCCTGAAGCCATGTCAACACCTGAAGACATGTATCATTTCCTCTTTGCATTCATTTTTTCAAACCAGGGGTATATCAGGTAAGGTAGAATCCAGGTTTTTTTATCAGAAGATTTGCTAACATCTCTTCTAAAATGTGACAAATAGAACTGAATATTTAATCCAATTATAATCTAGACAGGGCAAAGCAGAGGTTCGATATTGCTTCTCCGGCATCTGGGCATGAAACTGACTATACCCATGTCTCAGGAGCTCTCCTCCACTGTCCAAATCTGTTCACTCCCACTAATCCCTTACATTCTGTACTGCCAACTGAACGTTTCTTACCAAAGTCCTCCAAGCACCTCAAATTAGGTAATATAAAATCAAATTAATTTCCCCCAAACCTCTTCCTCCTCATTCTGGGTTCAATGCCTTGTATGAAGACACCATAATTTGCTCAATTCCTAGCCTATCAAAAGGATCCTTCCTTGGTTCTCATGATTATCTCCATTTTCAACTAGAGGTGTCTCTCTTAGCAGGTCTGTCACGTCAGCTCCACGGTCACTGCCATCTGGCTCTATCACTACTGCCCCGATCATGTCTGATATGTATACCTGACAGTGATAGCCACCTGTTTGAAATAAATCTCACCATCTACACAATAAAATCCGAACTCTTTGGCAAGTCTCTCTGGGTCCTTCATAATTTGCAGGAGCCAGTCTCCCTTCCCAGGCTCCTCACTTATCTATGAACCATCCCCAATTATACCACAGCTGGGTTCCCCTCCATGTATTTACCATTCAGTCTGGTAAAATTTTGCCTACCTAGCTCAAAGGATTTCTTTGCTCCAAAAAAGTTATAGGTTTCCTCTAATGCATCTAAACTAAGGAGAATATTTCCTAGAACTGGGACTTCATCCTTGTGGTCAACTAAAATTTTCACCTGTGATGTTTTCACCTAAACTAGTATAAAGGCAGACCTCCCTATCCTATACTTGTTGTAGTTGATTTTTTTAACTGGGTGTGATAGTCACCCAACAACTACTATTAGTCAGTATTTGAACTTATCTGGGTTTCGGTTTGAGCATGGTGGTTATGAAGGCAATCTCTGAAGCCAGATGTATATATTCAAATACCAATTCTATGTTTTACTAGATCTTAGGCATACATACACCTCTAAAACCTTTCTTATAATCTTTAAAATTGAAGTAAGTGAAGAAATAACTTATCAAAATAGTTGCAAAGATTAATTTGGATAATCCCGGAAAAACATTGTGCACAGTGTCTAGTATATAGTAACTTCTCTACAAATGTTAGCCATAAAACAAAAATTGTCATTCATATGCCCCATGTCTATATGCATACTTATTGTACATACAGTCCCACAGGGAAAACAGTATGAATGTAAATACCTTGAAGAGAAGTAAATTTCACTGAGAAAGTTCTGATTTTATGACTGTTACCAATTTAGATTGATTCACTATAGATACTAAGTGTTGCCTACTTCCCTTCAAAAACAAACCCTTACATAATATCCACTTTAATAAGTAAATACAGTAGAAAATTGAACAACTGCTTTATGGGAGCTAAGTTCCAGAGAGTTGTATTGCAACTTGACAAGCAAATAATTTGTTTGGATGAAATCCAGTGCTAGAGAAACCAGAAAATTAATATTCCCATGTTGACAAGAAGATACTTCACTGTTTATCTTGCATATGTAGATACTGTACATTTTTAACTGTAGCAAGAGATCACTTAATGGCTCTGTGCTTCAGTTTCATTACTTATAAAATATTATGGAATCATAACAGTAGCTACTGCAGAGAATGTTTTGAGTATAAAATGTATTTAATATATTTAAAGGCCTTATAACCAGTGATTGACATACAAGAAGTTTAAATACGTATTAGATACTACTTTCATTAAAAAAACATGGTACTAACGAATTGCTTTAGGAAATTCATAGCAGATGAATATAGACATGGAGTAAACAAAGTAAATGAATAAAGACATGAAAGAAAATCATAAAATCATTTCCACTTGATCCTATAAGAGCATTTCATTATTACAATTATATCAAAGGTATGGTGGCACTAGATATGGCTGTTCAATATATGACAAATAGGATAAGATTTACACAGAGAATGTGAATATTTTGGTGTTTAAACTGTGTACAAAGAGTATTCAAATACTAATTTGAAACAACTTTGTACTTGTTTTGTCTTGAAAAACACAAAGAATAATTATCAAGGGAAAAATATGCATTTGTTCTCCTGATCATTTAAGAATGTGTTAAAGTCTACTAAGTGTCTAGTACTGATTAGTATAATTATTGAAGCCAAATATGTTCAAAATATATGTTCCCATCAACAGTGGTTAATATTCTTTTCTACAATTAAATCACCTATATGGTAGAATCTAATTATATTTCCCTTTGCACCCTGGAAATTACTCCAATTAGCTGATCAGAAATGCTTAGGATGCATGCTAAAAATATTTGTTTCAAGGCCCCACTCAGATCTATTGTATGAGAAATTCTCAGGATAAAGCCTACTTGATCATGATGGATAAGCTTTTTGATGTGTTGTTGCATTCGGGGATGCAAGGCTGATTCAACATACGCAAACTTATAAATGTAATCCATCACATAAACAGAACCAAAGACAAAAACCACATGATCATCTCAATAGATGCAGAGAAGGCCTTCAACAAAATTCAACAGCCCTCTATGCTAAAAAATCTTAATAAACTAGGTATCAGTGGAACATATCTCAAAATAATAACAGCTATTTACGACAAACCCACAGTCAATATCATGCTGAATGAGCAAAAACCAGAAGCATTCCCTTTGAAAGCTGACACTAGACAAGGATGTCCTCTCTCACCACTCCTATTCAATACAATATTGGAAGTTCTAGCCAGAGCAATCAGGCAAGAAAAAGAAATAAAGAGTATTCAATTAGGAAAAGAGGAAGTGAAATTGTCTCTATTTGCAGATGATGTCATTGTATATTTAGAAGATCCCATTCTCTCAACCCAGAATCTCCTTAAGCTGAAAGCAACTTCAGCAAAGTCTCCAGTTACGAAATCAATGTGCAGAAATCACAAGAATTTCTACTATACACGAATAAGAGACAAACAGAGAGCCAAATCACAAGTGAACTCCCATTCACAATCACTACAAAGAGAATAAAACACCTAGGAATACGACTAACAAAGGACATGAAGGACTTCTTCAAGGAGAACTACAAACCACTGCTCAAGGATATAAGAAAGGACACAAACAAATGGAAAAACATTTCATGCTCATGGTTAGGAAGAATCAATAGCATGAAAATGGTCATACTACTCAAAGTAATTTATAGATTCAGTGCTATACCCATCAAGCTACCATTGACATTCTTCACAGAACTGGAAAAAAACCACCTTAAACTTCATACGGAATCAAAGAATCACCAAGACAATCCTAAGCAAAAAGAAAGCTGGAGACATCAAATTACCTGACTTTCAACTACTACAAGACTATAGTAATCAAAACAGCATGGTACAGGTACCAAAACAGAGATATAGACCAATGGAACAGAACAGAGGCCTCTGAAGTAACACCACACATCTACAACCATCTCATCTTTGACAAACCAGACAAAAACAAGCAATGGGGAAAACGCTTCTTGTTTAATAAATATGTTGGGTAAACTGGCTAGCCATGTGTAGAAAGCTGAAACTGGACCTCTTCCTAACACCTTATACAAAAATTAACTCCAGATAGATTAAAGGTTTAAACATAAGACCTAACACCATAAAAACCCTAGAAGAAAACCTAGGCAACACCATTCAAGACATAGGCATAAGCAAGGACTTCATGACTAAAACACCAAAAGCCAAAATAGACAAATAGGATCTAATTAAACTTAAGAGCTTCTGCACAGCAAAAGAAACTATCGTTAGAGCGAACCAGCAACCAAGAGAATGGGAAAAAAATTTTGCAAGCTACTCATCTGACAAAGATCTAATATCCAGAATCTACAAAGAACTTAAAACAGATTTACAAGAAAAAAACAACCCCATCAAAAAGTAGGAGAAGAATATGAACAGACACTTATAAAAGAATACATTTTTGTGGCCAACAAACATGAAAAAATGCTCATCATCACTGGTCATTAGAGAAATGCAAATCAAAACCACACTGAGATAGCATCTCACACCAGTTAGAATGGCGATCATTAAACAATCTGGAGACAACAGAAGCTGGAGAGGATGTGGAGAAATAGGAACACTTTCACACTGTTGGTGGGAGTGTAAATTAGTTCAACCATCATGGAAGACAGTGTGGAGATTCTTCAAAGATCTAGAAATAGAAATTCCATTTGACCCAGCAATCCCATTACTGGGTATATACCCAAAGGATTATAAATCATTCTATTATAAAGACACATGCACACATATGTTCACTGTGTCACTGTTTACAATAGCAAAGACCTGGATCCAGCCCAAATGCCCACTGATGATAGACTGGACAAGGAAAATGTAGCATATATACACCATGGAATACTATGCAGCCATAAAAATGGATGAGTTCACGTCCTTTGAAGGAACACGGATAAATCTGGAAACCATCATTCTCAGCACACTGATACAAGAACAGAAAACCAAACACCCCATGTTCTCACTCATAAATGGGTGTTGAACAATGAGAACACATGGACACAGGGAAGGGAACATCACACACTGGGGTCTTGTGCAGAGTAGTCGGGGCAAGGGAGGGATAGCAGGGGGTGGAAAAATTGGGGAGGGATAACATTAGGAGAAATACCTAATGTAGGTTATGGAGGGATGGATGCAGCAAACCACCATGGCATGTGTATACCTATGTAACAATCTTGCGAGATCTGCACATGTACCCCAGAACTTAAAGTAAAGTTAAAAGAAAAGAAAAGAAATTCTCAGAATGTCCCCTAAGAAACAGTATGCTCAACTAGCACTGCAGGAGTTTTGATTACCTTTCAATTTGGGAGAAGTCACTTGTGTGTTTGGTAAGCTTTTGCACATAATAAGTACTAGGTAGAAAGCAATTTAAGAGTTCAAAATAGGAGATTCTTATTTCAACTTCTAGCTGTATTATTTGCCAGGAGGGTGACTTTGGACAAGTTACTTAATATCTTTAAAACCATCAGTTTCCTCAATTGTAAAATAAAGCTAATCATACCTACCTTATATGGTTACTGTGAAGATGAAATAAAATAAAAATTGAAGTGCAAAGTACAATGTCTGATACACAGCATATAGTTTATAAATGTTAGCCCATTATGAAGGTGATATATTTTCAATAAATGCAGTTGTGATTAGATTATATAATTAATTAAATGGCCTCTGAAATTGCTTTTAAATATTATTCCCCTTATTCCCAGGAAAAGGAGAGTTGGCATCATTAAGTATTTCTGCCTTTTGTCCACTCCTGTTAATACTAGCATCAATGACATGCTATTCTGCAGATTGCTTGTTGGTAGAGTGACATTTCTGGAAGGGTCTTGTTTGTCCTTGAGCAGACAATAGAAATAGGACATTGGTTTTCTGACAATAATATTTTGGGAGGTGATGCTTTAAAATAAACCTCAAATCAAAGGAATCTGTAGCATTACTGACATAGCACTTGAAAATTTCTCTAAAATTAGAAAAGATTCCAAGAGGAAGGGGAGTAGAGAGTACCAATACGACTTGGAGTTTCTGTTCACTCTATGTAGTCTGTTTTTCATTTATTGCGTGATACTAAGGCACCTTGGGTTACCCTTTTAAAGATGTCCCATGTAGAATTTTTAACATGCAAAAATACCTGATAAAATGCGAGCTTCTCAGTGATAACGGTGCAACTCACTTATCAACATCCCATTGTTTAGTTTCCTTTGAAACCTAGAATCCCAGAGAATGTTGACCCTGCCACGTTTTACAGAAGAAGGCAGTTTCTATAATGAAATCTGCTGTTTTATATTCACACTAGATAAAACCATCAATTAAGGTATCAACTGAAGTGTCCATACAGTGAAACATTAGCATTTTTGAGATCATTAAGTTTCTGGTTTTATCATTGTCTAGTTAAATTAAAATAAAAGGCAAATATAATCTTGTCTTTGAATTTAGTATTGAAGGGGGACAGTAACCATAAGCAACCTGTAACCTTCCAAAATGAGCAGAGTCAGAAATCTATATTAGATTCAAAGAGGTTGGCCATGGAGCTGTGAGGAGGCAGGACCATCGGCCTTAGGAACCTGGGGTTTAGGGGTTGAGTTTTAATTCAATCTGAGCTACTTGCTACCTATGCGACTTTGAGCAAATCACTTAGAGTATCTGAATATCAGATTCTTTTTTGTCTGTCAAATAAAATATATGTTTGTCATAGGATTATTATACAGATTAAATCATATAAAATAGTTATTGCTTTTGAATAGTGTCTGACACAAAATAAGTATGTAATAAACAGTAGCCATTATTGGTCCAAATCAGATTTCAACATAGAGAATAAGCCTTATAAACATAACTGGAGAATGTACCCACCTAAACAAATGCCAAGCGCCCTCTTATTTTAGGTAGCCATAGGATGAATTGTTACTGTGTATTCACATTTTGTAGAAGTAAGTTACCACTATTCAATTGCAATTGATAATTCAGATGGACAGTATATTTCTGCAAAAAGAAGTATTTACTGTCATACTATTAAGCTTCCGCTGTATGTCAAGTACAGTCCTTGATACAGTGAATGTCATGATACAGCCATAGCTCTATGGAGTCTGAATCAAGTGGGGAAGAAAGATTATGGAAATTAAACAAACACAAATGTTAAAATTATAAATGGAGTGTTTGACCCTTCCTTTACTAGAATCTAGATATTCTGAGGTCCAAAATTTCATGACTTGATTAACCTTGATCCAACCTCTTTCTTACAGAAATCTAGGTTCTGGATTATGGACCTTATTACATTCTTACTGCACTAAGATTAAATGTAATTATTTATAGAAATACAGTGTTCAATTTTCAAAACTTAAAGAATTATTAGTGCTTCAGTATATTGAATGTAAGATTATTCATTGGGCTCAAGTATAAAATATACAATCTCTTAACTCAAAAGTCAAATTTTCTCAGAAATACAGTCAAATAAATATGAGAATTGGAATCTTAATCATGTTCTGATCACAGTCTGTTGCTTCATTTCTCTTTAGAATAACAACAATAGCAACATGACTGCCTCACAATTTTCTGACTACACTTATTTTGTAGGAGAAATTTTGTAGAATAAATATGATTTGAAGAGTACTCTTGACAATAGAGAATTGTGATTGTGTAAAAGAGATCCTTATGTTAGATTGCAGGTAGTCATAAAACATTTTCTGAGAAAATGATATTTAAGCAACCCCCTAAAGAATTAATAGGAATAATTTTGACTCATAGTGAGGTAAGGAGTATTGCACACACAATGCAGCATAATGGTGAGTGTATTAAATAAACATATGTTCCATGCTTTTTGAGAATATTTAGGGTAAGAAATGTGATAGGAAATAAGATCAGTGGGGTTTGCAGAGGCTAGATTATGTAGTGTTTGGAATTCTAGGTATTTTGGACTTAATTGCAGGTAGAAAAAAAGTTGTCAGAGAATGTGGCATGTGTCAGATCAGACAGTATAAGCAAGTGTCTGCTGTAATAACAAATGAATCCCAAAGTGGTTGTAAAAACAACATTCTTTAGTTTTTAAAAACAAAAATTGTGGGGGTTTTTAGCTCATATTAAACATCTATTGTGGCACCACTGGGCCTCTACTCCATATCTAGTAGAGAAAGGAAGAAAATATTTTGAACAATGATAAGATATACCACAGAACAAAAGAACGAGAAGATTCAGCTTGTATTTTTAAAAGATTAGCAACCTGAGGGTGAAGAAGAAAATAATGAACATAAAATCAGATTTGGGAAAATCAACTAGGAGTTCATTGTAAGATTAAAGGAAATAGAAAATGGTGACTTTACCTAAGGTCTAGCTGAGGGAAAGAGCAAGCTGCATAGATTCAGAATGTACTTTCTCAGCAGAGTAGATAGGATGGCTTTGTTCTACACTGCAGACCAGGGACACATAGTAACACTCAGTCTGTTGGACACATAGTAATGCTCAGTCTGTTAGACACATAGTTAGCTCAGTCTGTTAGAACTTGATGATATTTACTATTTAAAATGCACAAAAGAAAAAAATAATAAAATTAACCAAACACAAGAATTATGCTAGTAGAAATGTTCACCAGTGTACCCTGTGAGTGATCAGACATGTTCTGCCTTCCCTGCTGTATTAGTCTGTTCTCATGCTACTAATAAAGACATACCAGAGACTGGGCAATTTATAAAGGAAAGAGGTTTAATTGACTCACAGTTCCACATGGCCGGGAAGCCTCACAACATGGTGGAAGGTGATAAAGAGCAGTCACATCTTACATGTCAGCAGGCAGGAGAGCTTGTGCATGGGAACTCCCATTTATAAAACCATCAGATCTTGTGAGATTTATTCACTACCATGATAACAGTATGGATGAAACCGCACCCATGATTCAATTATCTCCACCTGTCCCCACCCTTGACACATGGGGATCATTACAATTCAAGGTGAGATTTGGGTGGGCACAGCCAAACTATGTCACCTGCTGATCTTATAATGGAAGAGCATAGTGCTAGAACCTAGGATGCCAGAAGCTAGCCAGAATTACTTATCAGTTCATTCAGCTTTTAAATTGGGATAATAATACCTACTGTTCTTAACTCAGAGGTTTAAAATGATATATGAATATATAAGATGATATATGAATATAAATAGAATATTTTCTTCCTACTAACAACTTCAAATAATAAATGACAGAATTATGAGAAAGGAATGTGTATAAGGAGATGGAGCATTGCAGCTGACATCAGAAGATTCTGATTTAATATCGGTTATGACTTTTACCTATTTATCTTAGGTTTAAAAAAATATCCCTTAAAATAAAAATGTGACCTTAGAAAAATTATCCAATTTTTCAGGGCACCAATATAAGCATCATTAAAGGGAAAATACTAATTACTTACATACTCTTGTGAGAATTAAATAAAATAATTACTCATAGCCCCTAGTTCAATATTAGTTGACTCAGACTGGCAGGGAGTTGTCAAATTATACCATTTTATAATTAAACTTTTTATTTTGAGATCATTGTAGATTCACATGTATTTGTAAGAAATAATACAGAGAGATTTTATTTACCCAGCTTCTTTCAATGGTAACATCTTGCAACATTGTGGTAAAATATAACAACCAAGATATTTACATTGATTCAGTGATGTTACAGAATATTTCCAACAAAGCTCTTTCATGTTGTCCTTTTATAAACACACTTGCTTCCTTCTTGCCCCCAACCTTTCCTTAACTTCTGGCAATTATTAATCTTTTTCTATTGTTAAAAATGTATCATTTCAATAATTTGATATAAATAAAATCATACCTTATATGACATATCATACCATGTGACATTTTTGGGTTGGCTTTTTACATTCAGGATAATTATTTGAAGATTCATTCAGATTGTTGTGCATAAAAATAACACATTCCTTTTTCTTGCTGAGTAGTATTCCATGCTAGATATATGTTATAGTTTATTTAAACTTTCAACCATTGAAGAACATCGGAGTTGTGTCTTTTTTGGAGATATTATGAATAAAGTTGCTATAAATATTCATGCACGTGTTTTCATATTAACATACTTTCATTTATGTGAGATAAATTTTTAAAGGTACAAATAATGGGGCATATGGTAGTTGTACACTTATTTTTTTAAAATAAGCTATCAATGTTTTTTCCCGAATGCCTGTATAATTTTACATTATCATTAGCAATATATGTGTGATCGAGTTTGTTCATGTCTTTGCCAGCATTTGATATTTTGCTTTTTTTAGACCATTCTGAGAAATGTATAGCAATATCTCATTGTGGCTTTAATTTGCATTTCCCTAATGGCTAATGGTATTAAACATATTTTATAAGCCGATTTGTCATCTATATATTCCTTTTTAGAAGTTATTTCTTTGTGTTTTTTGATCATTCCATTATTGGATTTTTGCTTACTATTAAATATTATGAGTCCTTTATACAGTCTAGATCTTAGTAATTTGTTGGATATATGGTTTGTAAACATTTTCTTTCATCCTGTAGCTCGTCTATTTATCCTTTTAATGAGGTTCTTCATGGATCAAAAGTTGTTTATTTATTTATTATTATTATTTTTTGAGACAGAGTCTCATTCTATTACTCAGGCTGGAGTGCAGTGGTGAGATCTTGGCTCACTGCAACCTCCAACTCCCAGGTTCAAGCGATTCTCCTGCCTCAGCCTCCTGAGTAGCTGGGATTACAGGCACTTGCCAACATACCCAGCTAACTTTTGCTTTTTTTAGCAGAGATGGTGTTTCACCATGTTGGCCAGGCTGGTCTCAAGCTCCTGACCTCAAGTGATCCACTTGCCTTGGCCTCCCAAAGTGCTAGAATTACTGGTGTGAGCCACCACACCCAGTTTTTTTTTTTTTTGATAGAGTTCTATTAATCAGTTTTTTCTCTTATGAAACATACTGTTGTTTTCAAGTTTAAGAACTGTTCACTAAGTCTAGATCCCTCAGACATTATCCGATTTTTGTCTAAGTGTTTTATAGTTTTATGTTTAAGTACATGATCCAATTTAAGTTAAAGTTTATTGTAATGTGTGTCAAATTGCTCTAGTACTATTTTTTGAGACTATCCTTTCCTCAATTTGATTGCTTTTTCACATTTTAAAGAAATAAGTTGGGCAGAATTTTGTAGATCAATTTCTGAGTTCTCTGTTCTGTTACTTTGGTCTATGTTTACCCTCCCTACAAGCCATGAAAAATCCATTTGCAAGGAATTGGTATTATTATTATATTAATTCTTCTAATCTATGAATACAGTATGGCTCTTAGTTTATTTAGGTCATCTTTGATTTATTTTGCAGCATTTTGTAGTTTTCAGCATGTAAGTGTGGCATAATTTTTGTTAAAAACATACTTAATTTTATAAACAACTATAATCTTAATGTTCATGTGTTTATTGCTAGTATATAGAAATAAAATTATTTTTGTATGTTGACTTAGTACTCAGCAACCTTATGGAAGTTTTTAATTACTTTTAGGCATTTTTATTGTCAATTTATTGGGATTTTCTATATAGATGGGATATAATCTACTAATAGGAATAGTTTCATTTCTTTATTTCTGATCTTTGCCTTTTATTTAATTTTCTTGCCTACTACCCTGGCTAGACCATAAAATACTATATTGAATAAAAGTGGTGAGAGCAGACATCTCTGTAGCACAAGAGGGTTTGTGAAGACCATCACCCTGCTCTGGGTGGAGATGTGACCTGCTGGTGATGGGTTACTGACACCTGCTATTTAAGCTAATCTTGCTCTGTCTCTTCTCTATGTGGATAAAATATTGTTCCATCCAGTGCCTACAGGAGTTATGTCTTTCTTTTCATCTTAGTTTGGACTTCTGTAACAAAATATTGTATGGCTAAAAAGACATTTATTTCTCATTGTTCTGGAAGCTGGAAGTCCAAGGTCAGAGTGCCAGCATGGTCAGATTCTTGGTTCACAGAAAGTCACCTTCTCACTGTATCCTCATATGGTGGGTGAGGAGTGTATTGGAGAAAAAGGAGCTTTGGTCCCTTCATCTACTCACAGGAGTACAAATCTCATCTTGGAGGCCCCACTCTCACATGTAAAGGCCCCACTTCCAAATACCATTACTTTGGGATTAGGGCTTCAACATATGAATTTGGGGAGAACAAAACATTCCATTCATAGCAGTTGATGAATCCAATACCTGCAAACTGTCCCATGGATTGACACTGTGGGACCACTGCTTCTGGTGGTAAGAAACAAGTTTCACTTGCTCAACATTTTTATATAATGTCCAGAGGTTTTAGTTGTACCTAGTAGAAGAAGTAGGAACAAATGTATCTCCTTCAGCTTAGAGGCAGAAGTCCATATTGTATCAACTTTTTAAATCAATGCATTTTTCTTTAGAATAAAAATTTTTGAGAATAGATGCATTATTTTACATTTAAGTATAGATAATATTTTCCTCATGGCAGATCTGGTTCCATGTCACTCAGATTTGTATTTATGATTCTTACCAACCATGTTTCAATGATAGAAAGCATTTTATTGTAATGTGTCACCTAGATTTCTACTTTTATTTCAGGATATTCAAGAACAAAGAATGTTACTTAGTTTGTGAAAAAAAAGAAAGAAAGAAAGAAAGAAAGAAAGAAAGAAAGAAAGAAAGAAAGAAAGAGAAAAAGAAAATTATAGGAGACCTATTCAAACACTGACTTGAAGCTAATGGTATTAGGATATCCTGGCTGTAAAGTACCAGAACCATTTGGTCAAACCCACAAATTAAAATGTGAATGCATCATGGGGTGTTCTCAGAATCGGCTATGTCATGAGTCTGGGACTGCTTTAGTGACAAACATTCATTTGATGCTAGAGTTGTAGCTGCCCTAATTTTAAAGCAGTTGATGGCTTCCCAGTTAAGTGCCATTATCACAAATGATGCAACACTTATCACAGTAGCTGCTGCTAACATTCTCCTTCTCTCACATCCCATGCTACGTGAATTCCAGGTGATAAATATCTGATTGTTTGCAGCGAGCAGTGGTTGAAATATTATGACAGAAAACATGTCTGTTTTCCCCTCCACTGGTGAGAAGGCTCCCCAAATGAAACATGAGTGAAGGGTTGATGAGGAATTCCAGTTTCAATACAAGGATTATTTAATTCTTTTGTGTATGCAGCCATTAAGCCCTACTCACAGTTTTATGCTAAACATTTAAACATTGTTCAACACAAAGCCCTTTTGTGAGATTAAGTGTTGTTTCTCTAAAACTGTAGTTCTCATAGTGTAATCTGCAGTCCGGCAGCAGGAGTATCACCAGTGAGTTTACAGAAATGCAAGTTACCACACTCCATGCCAGACCTCCTAAACCAGATGTTCTGGAGGTGAGTGAGTGCACAGGAATCTAGGCTTAATAAATCCTCCAGGAAATTCTGATACAGGTGCAAGTGTGAGAATCATTGCCATGTCAGCACAGCAAGAAACAACAGTTGCCCTGCTAGAGAAATCTCACAGTTTGAAAACTTTTCACTTTTATGACTACCCAGCTTTCTCTAAATTTAGAATGATGAAAGTCAGTAAACCTGCAGCTGGCTCCTAATTTCAGCTAGATACCAACTCATGACAAATCTAGCACCTTCCCACAGAGAAGCTCTAATCCCTGGGCAAACACCATATCCTCCTTCTTTATTCATTGCTGCTGAAGAGGTGGATGGCTGATGCTGTTTTTATTGCATCATTGGTGGTAAAGCCTGGTTATCATGACTTTCCCAAGCATAAGAGCCATGAATTAAGTTTGGGGTTTCTAGATTCAATGTGCTTTTTAACTGAATCAACAACAGTTTTAAGTATGCTCATTATCTAAACCAAAGTACTTAATCAGAGAAGCATACTGTCACTATCTTGAATTGACCTTAGTAACAGTCTACTGGAAAAAAAAAAGGGATACAAAACAAGAACAATAAAATAAAAACACAACTCTGAAGAGATTTCACCTTCACTAACTGCTATCTGTGAAATAGGCCCTTTACATATATATTGTCATTCAAATTCACATGACCATAAAGGAAGATAAGATTTCTTCTCAATAATTTATGAATTAGAATGCAGATTCAAAGTGCTATGTAATTTACCTGAGGTCACATAGCTAGAAAATAGCACAGGGCACTTCAAAGCCAGGTCTGTCAGGCTCCCAACACTATTTCTCTGTATGATATGACATTGCTCTTTCTATATACATGGCTTTCATGGATGAAGCTCTCAAGTGAACTGAACTAATTGAAGATTCAGTGACTTGCATAAACTATTTCCTTCTCATCATCCAATTATCTATTTAAAGGACATCTTGTGTGCTCTCCAAATCCTGCTCTTTCTGTAATGTACCCTTTAATTTGCATTTTTTTGTGAAGCCTGCATCTATGCCATTGCAGTGATTATTTACTCTTCTTAACACAGATAGTAAGTAGTATGTTTCCTTTCCTTTGTAATTTAATTATATGCATGTCCCAAATAGATATTTAATCTTTTAAAATTTGTTTTCACTCTATAGCAAAATGCTTGAGGTCAAGAGCTATGTATTCAATTTATTTCCCTGGCAACTCCTTCAGTCTCCAGTACTATGACATGGAAAGAAATTCGAGGATCTAGAACTAGAAATACCATCTGGCCCAGCAATCCTATTACTGGGTATATACCCAAAGGATTATAAATCATTCTACTATAACGACACATAAACCCATATGTTTATTGTGGCACTGTTCACAATAGCAAAGACTTGGAACCAACCCAAATGCCACTCAAAGATAGACTATACATAGAAAATGTGGCACATATACACCATGGAATACTATGCAGCCATAAAAAAGGATAAGTTCATGTCCTTTGCAGGGACATGGATGAAACTGGAAACAACCATTCTCAGCAAAGTAACACAAGAACAGAAAACCAATCACCAAATGTTCTTACTCATAAGTGGGAGTTAAACAATGAGAACACATTGCACACTGGGGCCTGTCGGTGGGTAGGGAGTTAGGGGAAGGATAGCATTAGGAGAAATACCCAATGTAGATAACGAGTTGATGAGTGCAGCAAACTATCATGACACGTGTATGCCTATGTAACAAACCTGCATGTCCTGCACAAGTATCCCAGAACTTAAACTATAATAATACAAAAAAAGAATATCTGTTTGTATAGGTTTCAGTATTCTACAGTGCAGTGTCTGATAAAGCTCTGTGAAGAAATTTATTGACCAAAGGAATTCTAAGAGTGCAAAAGTCAAAAGGCATTATTTCTATGTATAAGGAGTCACAGTTCAATATAGTGAATCATGGAAGAAAACTTCCCAGTGCAGTGGTACACTGATGTACTGGCCATTGGGCCATTAGAGGTGTGAGAGAAGCTAGGTCTTATGTAACAGTTAGAAAAGTCTTATACAAACTAGACCTTGAGATACAACTAGAAAACAAGAAAACTTGTTGATACAACATGAAAAATAAAATTACAGGTGGAATGCATCTCATCTTCAATATGTGTAAAGATAGAGGACGGTTTTGGGGATCATATGGACTCCAGCACTACTAAAGAATAAGAAGTGAAGGTACAACTGGTTGAATAGCGTTCTCAAAAAAGATATGCCCAATTCTAACCACTGTACTATGTGTGTGACCTGATTTAGAAATATGGCCTTTGCACATATAATTAAGGTTCTCAAGATGTGATCATTCTAGATTTGGGGTGGGTCTTAAATCCAATGACTGGTGTCCTTATAAGAGTAAGTAAGGAAAGATTTGACAAACAGAAGAAGAAAAAAGGAAAGCCAAGTGAAGTCGGATTCAGAGATTGGAGTTATACAGCTTCAAGCAGAGGAAAGCTAAGGTTGCCGGCAGTCGTCAGAAGCCAGGAGAGAGGCATGGAATGAACTCTTCTTCAGAGCCTCCAGAGTAAATCACCTTCATTTTGAACTTCTGGCCAGTAAGAGAATTAATTTCTGTTTTTTGATGCCACCATATTAGTAGTAATATGTTATGGCAGCCCTAGAAAACCAATACAGAAGGAAATTAAGAAGCACAGTGATGGGACACCCACCTAGACAGGTAGCTAGGCTTCAGATCAAAAAGATTTGAGGATGTTACATGCTCAGCAGCTTGGACATTTTCTGGCATGCTATAGAAACCACTGAAGACTTTTAAGAAGGAGATTAAATTTGAGTGTTAGAAAGTGATATGGTTTGGCTGTGTCCCCATCCAAATCTTGAATTTTAGTTCCCATAATCCCCACATGTCATGGGAGGGACCCGGTGGAAGGTAACTGACTTGTGGGGGTGGTTACCCCCATGCTATTCTCGTGATAGTGAGTTATCACGAGATCTGATGGTTTCACTTATGAAAAGGAGGGCTTTTCCTCCTTTGCTCGGCACTCTTCCTTCCTGCCACTATGTAAAGAAGGACATGTTTGCTTCCCCTCCTGCCATGATTGTAAGTTCCTGAAGCCTCTGCAGCCATGCTGAACTGTGAGTCAAACCTCTTTCCTTCATAAATTACCCAGTCTCGGGTATGTCTTTATTAGCATAATGAGTACACACTAATACAGAAAAACTATTGTGTTGGTAGGATAGAAATAAAAGATAGAAGGACTGATAATGAAGCTATCTTAATAGTTCAACTGGGAAACATCTAAACAAGTTCAGTGGTTACAAGGGCAGAAAACAGGGAAAGGATATGAGAAATGAATAAATAATAAAATGGACAGACCTTGGGCTTGATTGGATAAGAAATCAAAGAAAGCAGGAAAAACTTACATTTGTATTATATGTACTATTTTGTAACGGTTATATTATTTTTAAGCCAATATGCTCAATTAGCAATTCGATTGTACACACAAATGAAAGACTTAAAATGTTTGCACAAAATCATTTAATAACTGAATAATATACCATCACAGAAATTAGCCATGATTTTTATAACCAATCTTGTTTTCATCAGTTTCCAAATATTTCTATCTTATAAATAAATATCTACCAGCCAGGTATAAGAGTGGCTGTTACTTTCTTCTCTCCCAGAGAATTGACATTCTTCAAAGATTACATTCCTAATAGACAAGACACTGCAGCAAGTTGCTGTTTAATTTACATTTCTCAAATTATAATGACACTGAACATTTTAGTATGATCTTTTCACCAGCCTTCAGCACATCTTTCTTTCTGGCATGTCTGACTGTGTCCTGTGCCTCTTTTGTTATTGGGTCTTTTTTCCATTGATTCTTAAGAGATTTATTACATATTAAGTATCATATTTTTATCAATAATTCTTGCAAATATTTATCTAACATTTTCGTTTACTTTTATGCTCTCTCGATTCACAAAAGTATTATTTTTTGTTATCAAATCTATCAGTATTTTCCTCTATGAATGATGTCTTTTGTATCACATTTAATAGTCTTTGCTCTAAAACTTTTTAAATATTTAGCTATATTTTCTTCTAGCACTTTTTAGTTAAAATTTTTTTAACGGACTTAATCCATCTTGACTGTATTTGAGAAAAATTGTGAATCAGGGATCTATATTCATTACTTTTGTCATATACCTAGCTACTGAATTAATGCTATATTAGAAGCCAAAACAGGTTTGAATAATGCCTAAAATTATCACCAAGAAGTAAGCTAGTCTACAAACTGTGAAAATTGTTCTCTTATTATTCAGTAATGAGATAGAATGGTTGTAGATGAAAGCCTGACTCAAGTAAGTTTTCAACTGAATAGTTAGGAAGGTTTGGAAACAAAAGGTGTAAATTATTTTGAACAGGTCTAGTGTAAACTGTAGCAAGGAAGTGTAGTAGCAGCTGGAAGAAGCGCCGTTAAGAATTTATGACATCTTTAACATAATTTATCAAATAGTCCTCAGTTTTTCTGAGCATAGGACGAATGATTGATTCCAAATGAGAGGTGTGGATACACATGGGAAGACAGTGGCTCCTGTCATCCATTGTAGTCTCTCTTCCTCTCCAAGATCCCATGGTAAAGGCTGTAAATTGAAAGAAATAGATGCACAACAGTGCTAAAAAATATATAACTATGCCATTTTCAGGTCGGATGTTTTGAAAAATTTCTGGAGATAGAATGCCAATTCATTGATAACCAAAGCAGAGATTACTACTGCATCACAGAAGTGAGGTTCTTCACAGGGTAACTATGAGCAAATTGCCCACGAGTGGCTCAAAGCAGAAGATTGATCAGGGGTTGTGAATCAGGTGAATAAGATTACATACATATATGGTTGGTGTCCCCAATCCCATTCACTATTCATTTTGGGTAATCTATCTAAGAAGCTCTGTAAAATGAAACCAATAATTGGAATGCAGAAAGACAAAGGGCAGAATCTGAGATATAGCTGAGCTTCCTTAAATGTTTACGTGACAATAGCTTTACTAGATAAAAATACAAAAAAATATAGGATATGTAAACTTCAGATATACAAAAATAATTTAAATATTTCCCATGAGACACATTCATTCTAAAATATTATTATTTATTTGAAATTCACACTTAACTAGGTATCTTGCATTTTTATTTGCTAAACCCCAAAACCCAACATATATGGAGATCCTATCCCCTTACCTTAGAGGAAAACCTGCTTGATGACAAAAATATGAATTTACCAGAAACCTCACCAGCCCTCATATTCTTAGGTGAGGAGCTATCATCAAGAAATTTATCCAGTGCAAAGAAAACCCTCACCAGCTACCTGGTCAGCTAGTCATTCCTCAATAAATGCAAATAGCCAAACGAGAACTGCCAACATTTGAGAAAAGGCAAAACAGAAAGGCCATAATAAGAAACAAAACAAGACCTGGCCTTGGTAGTATGGGCAGCAGAAGAAAAAGTAAAAACAAGTTCTAGTTAATATCCTCCCAGATATATTAAAGAAGAGTCCACCAATAAATCAAAGAGATGATGTGAAATAAGCAGTCATAAAACAGGAAAAAGCATATAGAATCAAAATCTTAATTGATAAAAGATAAAGTTGTGGTTTTAATAATAAATGGCTATGGTGGAATACAGGATTAGGAATTTATAAGTTCAAGTTGAGAAACTATTCCAAATATAGCCAAAAAAGAAAGAAGGAAAGATGGGGTTTAAGACATAGAGACACAGAAGCTCAATCCAGAAAATCTACTGTTCATCACATAAAAGAAATGAAGAGGCAATAAAACGAAAGAGGAAAGTGGCTATAGATGTAGATTCCAATGGTAAAAAAATCAGAATGATTGGCACTACCTCAGCAGCAGCAGAGAAGTGACTACAAACTTGACTTGCCTTCTGGAAAAAGTGATTATTTATTGGACTATGAGGAGAAACAGATGTGGAAAAAAAGGAAAAGCAAAAGAAATTGATCTAGTTATTTCTAAGGATTTTCGAACTAAAAGGTTAAATATTATTTACCAAATAAGGCAGCAGTAAATATGTAAGATTCAAAACTAATATATGGGCCGGGCGCAGTGGCTCACGCCTGTAGTCCCAGCACTTTGGGAGGCTGAGGCGAGCAGATCATGAGGTCAGGAGTTTGACACCAGCCTAGCCAATATGAAGAAACTCCATCTCTACTAAAAATACAAAAATTAGCTGGGCATGGTGGTGCACAGCTGTAGTCCCAACGACTCGGGAGGCTGAGGTAGAAGAATCCCTTAAACTCAGGAGGCAGAGATTGCAGTGAGCCGAGATTGTGCCATTGCAATCTAGCGTGGGCGACAGAGGGAGACTCCATCTCAAAACAAAACAAAACAAAAATAAAAAAACTAATAAAAGAAAAAATTATAAATTGACTAAGAATTCTCATCCTTTTTAGTCTATAAAAGTAGCATAAATTTTCCAGTTTATTAATATTTCACAGAATAGCTGAGAATGGTTAGGATAATTGAATTTTTGTGTTAATTTGAAAGAAGAAGTCTCTTCAGTGAACTTTGCACTAATCTCTATGTGAGAAACAGTGATTAATTAAATATAGAATATATGTATTTATTCTAACATTTCCCTTGATATAGATAATTGCTTCCCTCTAACAAATACTGTTTTTCAATTTTTGTATCTATGCCTTGATTTTGGAAGTACATTTAAAGATGTATATGACCAATTAAGAGACAATGCATTCATCACTAACACCATAATAAAATGTCAAGGGGAAAAAAACTGAGGAAAGATCACTAAATTTGTTAACTAGAGCAAACTCTCAATTTCAGTGAACAAAACATAAATCCTTTTAATGTTAGCATATTAGTAACTTCTTTTAGAAAACAAAAAAAAATGCCTATTTGGAAAACACACTAACAATATGAACTCATCCCTGTAGATATCAAAATATACTGACACAGAGAAAGGTTCCTAGATAATTTACCAATGACAAAATCATGAAGAAATAAATAGTTTTGCTTTTCTATCATGTCTGCGATATGTGTATATACTCCTTTGAATATATACATACTCCGTTTTGGTGACATTATAGCTTTTTTTTATTTTTTTATTTTATTTTTTATTGCATTTTAGGTTTTGGGGTACATGTGAAGAACATACAATATTGTTGCATAGGTACACACGTGGCAGTGTGATTTGTTGCCTTCCTCCCCTTCACCTATATCTGGCATTTCTCCCCATGC